>JAXIVJ010001986.1:0-120743 GCA_036785665.1 Chirona hameri | reverse complement strand
TGGGGCAGAGGCGCACTCATAATAAACAAATGGGAGGCGATACCCACCCTCAAATTAGGTCCAACTTCAAATTAGTAAGATGATAACAGCGTTACGCACATGGTGCCCCCCCCCCCCCATTTTTTCCTGGATCCGCCTATGCGCAATATATTAAATTTGACAAATTACGGCATATAATGCCCACATGTGACGTACATGTCGTCCCAAACAATCACGAACAGCACATATTTTTTCAGAAATCCCCCCATTGTTTACATTCCCTGAATACGCCTATTTTTTTTTTTGTCTTTTGATATATTAAAGACCAGTATAGTCGAAGCTCAAAAACGTTTGGGGCATGCAAATTGGTCGAGCCACATGGCCGCAATGACCTTTCAAAAAACACTCAAAATGTTCGTATTTTTTGCCCCCTGCCCCCCCCCCCATTTTTGAACAAACAAAAATGGCGGGGTCCAAAAAGAGAGATCTTGTCATGACGAATCGAATGGCGTTTTCCCCCATCGAAATCGACCGAGCGGTTCTCGAGATCTCGGGGGGGGGGGCAGAATCCCTCCCCCCGCAGGTTAACGTAATTTTGGCCGCCCGCAGGGAATAGTTAACCATGGCTTCTTATACATATGATGCCTTACAAATCCTTCAGTCACCCGACGCTTTTTTTACTGTACGGCATGGCCTCGGATAGCATGCTAAAATGGGGGGGGGGGCGGGCGGGGAGATGCCCCCACCGTATGTATGTATGTATTACAGCATGAACTATCCACACGAATGAGGTTTTTACAGTTGTCATGTTGGCAGGTTACACAGGGTACAATACAAAACACATCAGCATGCACTTTCACACTTCCGCACACGCATAAAACGCAGTGCACCTCACATGTCACGTCAGGTATGGCGCCCTGGCTCCAGGCTACGCTTCAGCTCTCTCGTGAACTTGCCAGCAGACATGCACTCGAAGTCGCGTGGCAGACCGTTCATATTGCGCGCAGCGCGGTAGGCAAAGCGCCTCTTTCCGGCCTCTGTCCTGACCCGAGGAAGAGATAGGTGGTGGTCCTGTCGGGTCGTTCGAGAGTGCGCCGGTCTCCGTGACTGCTGGCTCCCTCCCCAGTGACCACATTCCCCCCCCCCCTAGTGGGAGCAAAATTCGTAGGTAACATACGATTGTATACGGTCTGTAAAGTAGATAAAAGTTAAACTTAAAACCAATACAACCCTGTTTACAGCTACCTAGCGTAGCTTTGTGATCTTGCAGACGGATACCCGCCCCTCGTAGCGGCGGTTCGAAATTGGCGTGGACCACAGGTGTCGATGTCATTGCCTGGGATGGCGAAATATAATCCCAGGAATCGAAGGTTTCACAGGTGTGAACCTTCGATGATGGGCGTGTTCAAATTTATCATTTGTATTTAGCTTCATTATTGTATTATTCTGCTATTCTATTTGTTTTACACTTCTGTTTGCCATTATCACACTTAAAATATGTCAGTACTTATTAATAGGTACGCTTAATAAGGTACATAGATAGGAAAGGGGGGCACGGCCATAGCCCCCCCCCCCCCCCACCACCACCCACCCACCCACCCACCCCCTCTGATCAAACAAATATACACTATTTACCATTTTTGATGACCCGACCATTTTTGATACCCCCGGTCAACAACATTTGGCTGAGGAGCGAAATATGATTCTACCACTGACGTGCCCCCCCCCCCTGATAAAAATCCTGGATACGTGCCTGCGCTTAACCATATGCCTTGCAGCATGTTTTTTCTTCTCGAATTCCCCCCCCCCCCCGGGAGAATTCCTAAGCCGATGCCGATGGTCTTAGATGTGGTCCGAATTATGTTAACCTCGAGTGCGTGTTCAGAGGATAATAGTATGCAGTTTGATTGGTCATCGGGGGTATGACAATGATGTATGGATATCTTTATCTTAAAAGATATCTTTATCTATCGAAATCTTTTGCTCCAAAAATCAGCGAACGCCGTCTTTTGAAGACTTGCAAAAACTTGAAAGTTGTCCAACCAAGGTTTTCTAGTTGGCAGGATCGTAGCGTTAACAAATTGACCACTGACCACTGTGTGACCACTGACCACTGTGTGACCACTGACCACTGTGACCACTGACCACTGTGTGACCACTGACCACTGTGACCACTGACCACTGTGTGACCACTGACCACTGACCACTGACCACTGACCACTGACCACTGTATGACCACTGACCACTGTGTGACCACTGATCACTGTGTGACCACTGACCACTGTGTGACCACTGACCACTGTGTGACCACTGACCACTGTGTGACCTGACTACTGTGTGACCACTGACTACTGTGTGACCACTGACCACTGTGTGACCACTGACCACTGTGTGACCACTGACCACTGTGTGACCACTAACTACTGTGTGACCACTGACCACTGTGTGACCACTGACCACTGTGTGACCACTGACCACTGTGTGACCACTGACCACTGTGTGACCACTGACCACCGTATGACCACTGACCACTGTGTGACCACTGACCACTGCCCACTGACCACTGACCACTGTGTGACCACTGACCACTGTGTGACCACTGACCACTGTGTGACCACTGACCACTATGTGACCACTGACCACTGTATGACCACTGACTACTGTGTGACCACTGACCACTGTGTGACCACTGACCACTGTGTGACCACTGACTACTGTGTGACCACTGACCACTGTATGACCATTGACCACTGTATGACCATTGACCACTGTGTGACCACTGACCACTGTGTGACCACTGACCACTGTATGACCACTGAATACTGTGTGACCACTGACCACTGTGTGACCACTGGCCACTGTGTGACCACTGTACCACTGACCACTGTGTGACCACTGACCACTGTGTGACCACTGACCACTGTGTGACCACTGACCACTGTGCGACCACTGACCACTGTGTGACCACTGACCACTGTGTGACCACTGACCACTGTATGACCACTGACCACTGACCACTGTGTGACCACTGACCACTGTGTGACAACTGACTACTGTGACCACTGATCACTGTGTGACCACTGACCACTGTATGACCATTGACCACTGTGTGACCACTGACCACTGACCACTGCCCACTGTTTGACCATTGACCACTGTGTGACCACTGTACCACTGACCACTGACCACTGTGTGACCACCGGCCACTGTGTGACCACCGGTCACTGTGTGACCACCGGTCACTGTGTGACCACTGACCACTGTGCGACCACTGCCCACTGTGTGACCACTGGCCACTGTATGACCACTGACCACTGTGTGACCACTGACCACTGTGTGACCACTGACCACTGTGTGACCACTGACCACTGTGTGACCACTGATCACTGTGTGCCCACTGACCACTGTGTGACCACTGACCACTGTGACCACTGACCACTGTGTGGCCACTGACCACTGTGTGACCGCTGACCACTGTGTGACCGCTGACCACTGTGTGACCGCTGACCACTGTGTGACCACTGTCCACTGTGTGACCACTGACCACTGTGTGACCACTGACCACTGTGTGACCACTGACCACTGTGTGACCACTGACCACTGTGTGACCACTGACCACTGACCACTGACCACTGACCACTGACCACTGACCACTGTGTGACCACTGACCACTGACCACTGTGTGACCACTGACCACTGTGCGACCACTGACCACTGTGTGACCACTGACCACTGTGTGACCGCTGACCACTGTGTGACCACCGGCCACTGTGTGACCACTGACCGCTGTGTGACCACTGACCACTGTGCGACCACTGACCACTGTGTGACCACTGACCACTGTATGACCACTGACCACTGTGTGACCACTGACCACTGTATGACCACTGACCACTGTGTGACCACTGACCACTGCCCACTGTATGACCACTGACCACTGTGTGACCACTGACCACTGTGTGACCACTGACCACTGTGTGACCACTGACTACTGTGACCACTGACCACTGTGTGACCACTGACCACTGTATGACCATTGACCACTGTGTGACCACTGACCACTGGCCACTGTGTGACCACTGCCCACTGTGTGACCATTGACCACTGTGACCATTGACCACTGTGTGACCATTGACCACTGTGTGACCACTGACCACTGACCACTGTGTGACCACTAACCACTGTGTGACCACTGACCACTGTATGACCACTGACCAGTGTGTGACCACTGACCACTGCGACCACTGACGTAGTGTGCAGTTTGATTGTATCTCGTCTACCATGGCACAGCACAGCTCGATCGCATTGCCTTGGGTCTAACTTGAAGATGATGGTACCAGGGTTGTGCTCGACTCAGATTTTTAGACTGACTCCACTCTGACTCATTTTCGAAGGGACTCTGACTCAAGCGGGGGTTTTGTTTTTGAGTCGACTCAGCTTTGACTCATTTGCTGTTACCCCCGACTCAACTCTGACTCAAGCGGGGAATTTTTTTTTAGTCGACTCGACTTTGACTCGTTTATTTTACTTCTGACTCACTCCTACTCATTGTGAAAGTTACTTGAGTCGACTCATTTTTGACTCATGTTCAACTGACTTCACGGCTTCGATTCAAAATTAAAATGTATTTGACTTTCAAAAATTCATTGGAATATAACATGTAAATACATGGAAATACTAATTAGATTTACTGTAAGTCAGTGGCGTACCCAGGATTTACTCCAGGAGGGGGCCATTTTTGCTCAGGGGGGCATAAAGTTATTATAAAAAAAAAACTGGTTTGGCCCACTATATTTTTAAAAGGGCATATGTTCACCATTTTTCTCTTTTAAGAAAAAATCTAAAAATCATTCATTTTTCGACCAAATGGAGCACGTACAGACCTTCAGGGGGGGGGGGGGGGGGCAATTGTCCCGTTTGACCCCCCCCCCCCCCCCCCCACCCCACCTTGTGTACGCCTATGCTGTAAGTACTTATTATTCGATTTACTGTAAATACTCATTATTAGATTGACTGTAAACACTTATTATTAGATTAAATGTAAATACTTGTGTGCAATGTTTGTTTAGTGACCCATACAGTGCTAGCTGAGGTCATCCGAGGTCACCAACACTTGTTGTCAATAACTCTTGACAGAATGAAGATAGAGAAGTGAAACCGGGACCAATGTGTTTGTCTCGTCGAGACACGGCTCCCGATATGCAACATGACCTAATTGGGTCACAACTTTACCTTGCCTTTAAGTCAAATTTATCAATTTACCTAACCTGGTCAGCATGAAGATTATTCGAAGCGCCTTGACGAGACAAACACGATGACGCCATAATTATTGGCTTATCTTTATTAGGTAAAAGGGTATTTGCGAAAAATAGTTTTGCCAAACAATAACTTTGTTCGTGAGTACTGTTCGTAGAATTCCGGGATACCATCGGCGACAATAGAGTTGAAAGACTTATTGAAGAGTAGATGATTCTATTGCGATACAGATGAGAAAGATGACAGTAGAAAACGTTGAGTGGCGGCTTCGAACGGGTGGCCGCACACTCCGGGTACGTCGGCGACTGCGTCAGTCGCGTAATCGATGAGTGGCGGCGTCGAACGTCGCGCCGCACATTCCGGGTACGTCGGCGGCTGCGTCAGTCGCGTAATCGGCGGAGTCTGGTGGTCGACTGCCCTGTGTCGCGACACCGTCCCGGCCCTCGTGCGCGACATCGCACGTGGTCGCGGGAACCAGGACAGCGGACACGTGGGCGTGAGGGTCGAAGTACCGCACACGTGGTGCCATAAACGGCGACAGGGAGAGCATACAGCGAAGGCGCGTTTTCTCGCTAACAAACTTCTTTGACCTTTGATGACCTCTGGAGCCTAAACTTTTGAACTGAACTAAAATTTGAGGGCACTTTGGCGATTGCATTTTTCCAGAGCTTTCGATTGTTTGTTTCTGTTTGTTTCTAGCTAGCATTGTTTCCGAGATATTTGGGGGTTTCCGGAGCGAAGTCCTTAACCCGCGCCGTGCCGGTGCTCGCCACCAACTTCGCTGTGCCGGGGGAAGGGATGTTTAGACCCCCCCCCCCCCCTCCAACTCGAAAACTAAAGGGGCTAGAAAGACGCAGAAAAGCGTGTTCGAAAACTCTCAACAAGCACATTCGAAAGTACTTCAAATATTGTATTTCCTAAAGTCAATATTGAGGTCACCAGAGGTCATCAAAAGTCAAATGTTCCAGTTTTAGGACTCCGCTCCAGAAACCCCCCATATATCACAGGAACTATGATAGCTAGGAACAAACAGAAAACAGCAATGGGAAGCTATTGAAACATGCAATCGACGAGATTTCCTCAGCTTTTAGCTCAGGTCAATCGTTTAGGCTCCAGAGCCCATCAAATGTCAAAAAGGCTATTTTTTACAAAACAGTTTTTCACGAATAGCTTTTTACCTAATACGACAAGGCAATAATTTTGATGCCATCGTGTTTGTCTCGTCAAGGCGCTTCGACTCACATTAGTGTTGACCAGGTTAGGTCAACTTGACCTTAGGTCAAGGTCAAGTGGTGACCCAAGTAGGTTATGTTACATATGGGAAGACGTACCTCGACGAGACAAACACATTGGTGTCGGTGTCACTTCTCTATCGTCATTATGTCGAGAGTTATTGACACAACTGTTGGTGGCCTCGGATGACCTCGGCTGACCCTGTAGGGGTCAGTGAACAAACATGGCATCTAGGTCATCAAGAATGGCCTATAATAACATGATCCAGTAGAAATTTAACTGATATCTTGCGTATCTTTGGAATAGGAAGCATTTGAATATTTCCCCATTCACTTGTAATGGGGAGGTCACGAAATTGATCCGACCTTAGGTCGCTGATATAAAACAAATCCAAGATATACGAATGATATACATATGACCTTATGAAATTCTGTAAGTGTAAAACCGATCATCCGAAACTGTGACTGTGGTACGACCACAAGTTTTTTGGAGGTGGGTTCACGTGACCTGGTATGGTGACCTGACCTGAGATGACCCGAGGTATTTTTTTAAAACATAATGTGCGCAATTGATGCCCGAACAGCTGTGCCAAAAACGGCGCCGCCGTTTTTTCGCTATCCTCGAAAAACCTGAGGGGGGGTCTAAACCCCCCCCCCCCCGGCACGGCGCGGGTTAAACTGGAAAATCTGACCTTTCATGACTTCTGATAACCTCAATATTGACCGTAGCCAAAAAAATGACTGGAATCGTTTCACAGTGATTTTTTACTAGCTTTCGAACGGTATTTTCTGTTTTTGCCTACGTCCCACAGGATTCGAGTTCGAGCGGGGGCGTCGAAACGCCCCGCCCCCGGCACTGCGAAGGTGTTGCCGAGGTGCTACGGCGCGGGTTAAAGAGTATATCTTTGGGAAGAACTTAGGTGGGGTCACTGTTGGTGCGCTGTTGTACATTTTTTTGCTGCTCTTTTACGTCGCGACGTTACGAACGTTATCACTTATACAAAATACATGAAATTAGCATGTTGTCAAATGTTAGGGTAAACATGCAACTTAATTTTAAGCCTTAGACACTGTTGTGAGAACCACAAACTTTCACTAGAAGTGCAGATGCCCTGGATAATACATCTCTGTGGCGAGTTATTGGACATTAATATCGGCCTATTTTCAAGAGCAAAATGTCGCATCCGAAACACGGATCGAAACACTCTGTTCAGGCGCCAGTGTTGTTCAGGCGCCAGTGTTGAGTCCTTCCTTTACGAATGTAATAACATATAATGTTTCTAAGCTAATTGGCCATTTTACTAACATATTAGACGATCAAATATGTACTTGGTGTCAGTCAAATTTGGCAATATTGACCACCCGCGATACCGAGTTAGCCTTCTGTGCGGCGTCGCTAAAAGCATGTGGCAGACACGTCTGTTGCTCGCAGGCCCACTCGTGAGGGCTGGCCGCAGGCCCACTCGTGAGGGCTGGCCAGTATGTGAATAGTTTCCACCCCGGCCGCTAACAAACCGAGCGACAACTCATTGCAAAGGTCCAGAAGTGACTGCTGACGGAACAGCGTCTGCGCAATGCCATTGCCGCCGATTAGCACGATTATGAGCAGCACTCGCGGCGGCGGCGTCATGGACCGTCCTTATTGCCCAGCGTCGGACAGATTCATCCGCTAATCGGGCGCCACGACGGCCAGCGCATCATAGGCGCCAGCTGGGGTCGAGGTTCGTGGCGAGCTGAGAGGCGAAACTGTCGCCCAGAATCATCATCATCCTTGCTGGAAACCAGATTGCCCAAACATGAGTCTAACCCGAGAGAAATAATAGGCCATGCATATATTCAGTCCAGGCGAACCCTCTAAAAAAGGGGGACTGTGGTAAGAGAACATGAGACACGCATGTAAGTGCGGCCGAATATTTGTTTAGCATCATTCCCTCGAGTGATGCCTATGGCCCGAACTATGACCCATGGAGTTGAAATTCACCTTGCCCGATGGAGTTGAAATTCACCATACATTTTCTTCGCGCTCGCTCGTTCATCGCCAACTTCGGCGTCTTACTGGTTATGTGGTATATGGGGAAAATATGAGCGGCCCGAACCGACCCGGCCCGTGGCGACGCTTTTGAGAAGCTCATATCTGCAACCGCACGTCCGATTGACAAGCGGGCTTCTTTGCTGAGCAGCCGCATCCAACCTGCCATATTCAAGACCAGTGCCAACTCATGTGGGTGACTACCACTGTTCGTGGCGCGTGCCGCGTGAGGGGTATTGAAAAGTGTTTTATCGCAAAAACTCCGCAACGGCTGGGCAGATTGTGTGAAAATTTGTGCGTGGTTAGGGACCTTTCAGCCGCCACTTTCCCCACAAGTCAGGGGTGGGGTGCTTCTGCACGTGCGCACGTGCACACCCTTTTTGTATCTCAGAAACTACTTGCCCGACCGACTTGAAATTCAATATACATTTGCTTCGCGCTCGCTCGTTCATCGCCCACTACTGGTATGGTCATAACCATCCAAATGCTGTGTATTGATGCTGATAAAAGAATGCAGGCATGCGTGCCGTTCTTGTCTTTATAAGGCTGTATTCCCTCTTAGTTAACATCAGTAACACTGACAACGCAAGCATGCGTCCAGTAAAGCCAATGCCAAGGCTTCAATTCACCATTAGTTAACATCAGTAACACTGACAACGCAAGCATGCGTCCAGTAAAGCCAATGCCAAGGCTTCAATTCACCATTAGTTAACATCAGTAACACTGACAACGCAAGCATGCGTCCAGTAAAGCCAATGCCAAGGCTTCCATTCACCATTAGTTAACATCAGTAACACTGACAACGCAAGCATGCGTCCAGTAAAGCCAATGCCAAGGCTTCCATTCACCATTAGTTAACATCAGTAACACTGATAACGCAAGCATGCGTCCAGTAAAGCCAATTACAAGGCTTCCATTCACCATTAGTTAACATCAGTAACAACACTGACAACGCAAGCATGCGTCCAGTAAAGCCAATACCAAGGCTTCAATTCACCATTAGTTGACATTAAGTGACCCTCTAACACCATGCAACCTGAAACGCGATAATGTGTCCCGATCTCTCCCGACACTGAGTATTAATGCTTTAATTTTCTTTGGCTGATGCCAATAACTGAAATACGCAAGCGTGCGTCCGACTACGGCCAAATGATGAGAGCATATCGAATATATAGAGCATGATTACGAATTTATCGAATACCAACGACATTAAAATGCAAACATGTATCCAGCCACGGGCAAATTTTCCTATGGCTGATATTGATGACAGTAAAATGCAGGCATAACG
Organism: Chirona hameri; assembly: GCA_036785665.1. Classification (NCBI taxonomy): domain Eukaryota; kingdom Metazoa; phylum Arthropoda; class Thecostraca; order Balanomorpha; family Balanidae; genus Chirona; species Chirona hameri. The sequence goes on along the minus strand of JAXIVJ010001986.1, from coordinate 110,959 downwards.
TCCAGCATGCGTAACGTCCAGCATGCGTAACGTCCAGCATGCGTAACGTCCAGCACGCGTAACGTCCAGCATGCGTAACGTCCAACATGCCCATTCATAAGGCTGTACCCTCCTTACACGATAACAATGACACCGGAAAACAAAACAACGGTCTATGTCCAGCCATCGCCAATATAATATGGCCATTTCCTGCCATAATGTATATCAAAAGAAATACATAAATCACTCAAATACAAGCATTCATCCAGCCACGGCCCAATGATATGGTTATATCCCCGTTTTGCATGCCAATATAACTTAACGACCACAATTAAAACCAAACAAACTCGCAAGCCGAACCGGAGACGGTAAGCAGAAAAAAGACACTCATGGGGGTTTCTGAAGAAAACGATCCACCTAATTTCAGCGAGCACACAGCAAGCCGCCGCACCAGCAGACGCTATGCGCCCCAGGTAGACGACATGATATGCCCCGCGGCACCAAGGCCGAATAGGCCGCCCGAGAGGTAGACTGCGCCGCCAGACCGAGAGGTAGACTGCGCCGCCCGACCGAGAGGTAGACTGAGCCGTCAGACCGAGAGGTAGACTGCGCCGCAAGACCGAGAGGTAGACTGCGCCGCAAGACCGAGAGGTAGACTGCGCCGCCAGACCGAGAGGTAGACTGCGCCGCCAGACCGAGAGGTAGACTGCGCCGTCAGTCCGAGAGGTAGACTGCGCCACCAGACCGAGAGGTAGACTGCGTCGCAAGACCGAGAGGTAGACTGCGCCGCCAGACCGAGAGGTAGACTGCGCCGCCAGACCGAGAGGTAGACTGCGCCGCCAGACCGAGAGGTAGACTGCGCCACCAGACCGAGAGGCAGACTGCGCCACCAGACCGAGAGGTAGACTGCGCCACCAGACCGAGAGGTAGACTGCGCCGCCAGACCCAAGAGGTAGACTGCGCCGCCAGACCGAGAGGTAGACTGCGCCGTCAGACCGAGAAGTAGACTGCGCCACCAGACCGAGAGGCAGACTGCGCCGCCAGACCGAGAGGTAGACTGCGCAGCCATACTGAGGGGTAGACTGCGCCGCCAGACCCGAGAGGTAGACTGCGCCGGCCGGCCGAGAGGTAGACTGAGCCGCCAGACCGAGAGGTAGACTGCGCCGTCAGACCGAGAGGTAGACTGCGCCGCCCGAAAAGTAGACTGCGCCACCAGACCGAGAGGTAGACTGCGCCGCCAGACCGAGAGGTAGACTGCGCCGCCCGACCGAGAGGTAGACTGCGCCGCCAGACCGAGAGGTAGACTGCGCCGCCAGACCGAGAGGTAGACTGCGCCGTCAGACCGAGAGGTAGACTGCGCCGCCCGACCGAGAGGTAGACTGCGCCGCCAGACCGAGAGGTAGACTGCGCCGTCCGACCGAGAGGTAGACTGCGCCGCCAGACCGAGAGGTAGACTGCGACGCCAGACCGAGAGGTAGACTGCGCCGCCAGACCGAGAGGTAGACTGCGACGCCAGACCGAGAGGTAGACTGCGCCACCCGAGAGGTAAACTGCGCCGCCAGACCCAGAGGTAGACTGCAGCCCGAGAGGTAGACTGCGCCGCCAGACCAAGAGGTAGAGTGCGCCGCCAGGCCGAGAGGTAGACTGCGCCGCAAGACCGAGAGGTAGACTGCGCCGCCAGACCGAGAGGTAGACTGCGCCGCCAGACCGAGAGGTAGACTGTGCCGTCAGACCGAGAGGTAGACTGCGCCGTCAGACCGAGAGGTAGACTGCGCCACCAGACCGAGAGGTAGACTGCGCCGCCAGACCGAGAGGTAGACTGCGCCGCCCGACCGAGAGGTAGACTGCGCCGCCAGACCGAGAGGTAGACTGCGCCGCAAGACCGAGAGGTAGACTGCGCCGCCCGACCGAGAGGTAGACTGAGCCGCCAGACCGAGAGGTAGACTGCCGTCAGACCGAGAGGTAGACTGCGCCGCCCGAAAGGTAGATTGCGCCACCAGACCGAGAGGTAGACTGTGCCGCCAGACCGAGAGGTAGACTGCGCCGCAAGACCGAGAGGTAGACTGCGCCGCAAGACCGAGAGGTAGACTGCGCCGCAAGACCGAGAGGTAGACTGCGCCGCCCGACCGAGAGGTAGACTGAGCCGCCAGACCGAAAGGTAGACTGCGCCGCCAGACCGAGAGGTAGACTGCGCCGCCAGACCGAGAGGTAGACTGTGCTGCCCGAAAGGTAGACTGCGCCGCCAGACCGAGAGGTAGACTGCGCCACCAGACCGAGAGGTAGACTGCGCCGTCAGACCGAGAGGTAGACTGCGCCACCAGACCGAGAGGTAGACTGCGCCGCCAGACCGAGAGGTAGACTGCGCCGCCAGACCGAGAGGAAGACTGCGCCGCAAGACCGAGAGGTAGACTGCGCCGCAAGACCGAGAGGTAGACTTCGCCGCCAGACCCGAGAGGTAGACTGCGCAGCCAGACCCGAGAGGTAGACTGCGCCGCCAGATCGATTACGGGCATTGCAATGCCCTCTTCGCGGGATACACGCGACATTATTGAAGACTAACGGCCGGACCATAAGCCTGAACAACGCAGTAAAGTTAACTTTCCCGTCACGTAAAAAAAGAAAACACGGGCACGGGCTGCGGCACCAAAGCGCATAAGCGCATGACCCTATGCCAAGACGAACCGCTGACCCCCAGGGTAAACGGGTGGAGTTTGATACCTCTGTCCCTGAAAGGTCCCAGCAACACACACAGCTCTAATGAAACAGTCAATTCAAATATCAGGCATAGACTAAGAAAACAATGGATTGGAAGACCAATAGATAGAAGAAAACACCGACAACAATTACCAGAAGGAGAAATCAGCGCCACCTGGGTTGAGGGTACTCACTTCAACGAGAGAGCTTCCGAACCGTGCGGCAGCCAGGAGGAGAATGACACCAGTCCCCTGCCCCTGGTGCGCACCTGCGTAACTAAAGCTATGTGGCTAACTTACATTCGCCACAGGGAAAGTAAAGGACGTTTTAGTTGCACTAAAGCGCTACATTTTACCGAGCATGACTAATAGGCAGATACACCACACTGGGAGCTAAATCAGTAATATACTTTGGGCACGGAGCGGGATTCGAGGACAGGCGCTTTGGCTAGGCTACGGTTGACAACCTGCGCAGACTATTTGCCAAATACATGTTTGTAGTGTTTGCGATGTAAGTTGGTAGTTAATAGTGCTGTAGTGTTTATGTTAGTGCAGTATTGTTGTAGTGATAGTATTGTAGTGAATCATGTAAAATACTGCGCAAATCAATGGGCGACAATCTAAGAACGTGCGTTTAGCAATTATTCGAGCGGTGTCGTGTTTTAACCCGCCATTGACGGGGGGGGGGCGTTTAACGCCCCTCCCCCTGATTAATTTGCGCAATAGCTGACAAACTAATCGCGCTATCAACATGACACTTGGGGTACCTTCTTATGTCATTTTTACGTCTTGTGTACAAAAATGAAGAAATGTTGTCGAAATTTGTTCGAGTTATAGCAAATTTAGTGACGTCGCTACACACGAGTTTTACACCAAAATCAGCTAAACTTTGCCAGGCCATACAAATGCCACATTTTAAGAAAAATGTAATCGAAAAACGCCGAAAGATAGCAAATTCCAACGGCTACCAACTGGCTATCTCGGATTGGTGAAAATTTTATTTTTTTACCCCCGAAAACTCAAAAAACTTTCTTTGGGGGAAATTATCACAAAATCTAAATTTTCTAAAATATTCAAAAACCGAAAGATATGTCAGAACCATACATAGGCAACTACCATACCAAATTTCAAACTGATATCTCCATTTTTGACTTACTTATGACATCTAAAGTATGGGTACCTCATGACGTCATATTGTGAAATTGCGTTTTTTTGCTTGTATTGACTAGATACGGATAACTAAATGCCACCACTGTATTTCTGAGACATAATTGGTGCCTTTTTTGTTTAGATTTAACAATTTAAAATTTTGACCTTCGGTGACCTGAACTTAACCTGAAATTGACATTTACTTCACGTAAATGAAGTCAGGTGGTACAATGACTATCGCTATCGAATTATACGTGTAAAATAACTCATAAAACATGTGTTGCATGACTTTCGTAGATTTTTGAGCATTGTGACCTGCCCTTGACCTTGGCCAACAATCTCACTTTAGCTCATGCGGGATAAGTATCATACCTTTAGCAGCACTTTGGGTGAAACTGGAATCGAAGGCTTTGAATGGAAAGTATGGTCCATAAACTCAAATACGCCGATTTTGACCTTTGACCTGGCCGTGACCTGACATTTGACCTCATTTTTACATTTTTGGAGAATGCTTTAGATGCTCATTGAGAGCTTTCGATCGCCGCCTTGCGCGTCTCGCTGGGATCATTGGTTCGGAAGATAACCAGGGGGTCGTTTAACGCCCCCCCCCCCCCCCCCCCCCCCCAGTCAATGGCGTTCTGCTGAGACCCCAGTCAATGCCGGGTTAAGTGCCCTTTACACCAATTCGGATATATTCTCATCAATGTATGTCTATGTCTACATAAAATTGTACATTTTCTCCTCTATTAGTTATTTCACCAGTTTTATAGTATTACCCTGTTGTTTTCAACCAACACTCTATATCCCTTGCCCTGCTGTGTGTGTGGGGGTATCCCCCCCCCCCCCGAGTTTTGTTTCGGAAATAGCGAGAAAACGGCGGCGCTGGCGTTGCAATATTTGGTACAGCTATTCGGGCATCAATTACCCACATATTGTGAAAGATTTGACCGCAGGTCAGGTCACCAGGTCACGTCATCGCTGGTGACGTGACCTTGTGTCAACATTACCTCAATTTTTGTCTGTGGTCGTGCTAAAGCCACAGTTTTTTTCTGAGAGATTCGAAACTTGCAGGATGTCATAAGGTCGTAAACACATAAGTACCTACAATTCATCTCGTTTTTTTTTCGGTGACCTAAGGTCAGGTAAATTTCGTGACCTCCCTATTATAAGTCAACGGGCAAATATGCAAGTACTTCTTATTCAGAGAATATGCATTGGAGTAGGCAAATTATTTCAAAATCATGGTATTTTAGCTCATTATTGATGACCCCGGTGCAATTGCTGCTCAGTGACCTCTGCAAGGTCAGCTGGGTCATCTGAGGTCACCAGCTTGTTTTTGCCAATTACTCTTGATGGAATACAGATGGAGACGTGCGAATGACACCTCTGCGTTTGTCCCGTCGAGTCGTGTCGCCCCATATGCAATATGACCTACTTGGGTAACAAAATTACCTATGTTTGTCCGATAAAAAGTTATTCACCAACATTTTTTTTAAGGAAAAATGACCTCGTGACCGGTGATCTCTGGAGCCTAAACTATTGACCTCAGCTAAAATATGATGACAAGTGCGATAGTATTTGTATAGCTTTCGATTACTTGTTCCGGTCCGCTGCTCTATTGCATCTTTGCCAACGACCTGAGCCTGTATGCCTAAGGCTCAGTGATCGTTCAGTACGCCGACGACACTCAAATTTTGATTAGCGGCAAAAAATCTGAATTCAAAAAAGTTGTCGCTCAAATGGAGCGTACCTTGGCCTCTCTTGCTGTTTGGTTCCGCGCCAGCGGACTGAAAGTAAACGCCGGAAAGACTCAGCTGATGCTTTTGGGAAGTGCTCAAAATTTACGACAAGTCCCCAGCTTCATGGTGAAATTTCGCGATCATGATCTCATCCCCGTTTCGGAAGCAAAAAACCTTGGTTTACTCTTTGATCGCACTCTCAGCTGGGACAACCACGTATCTGCAGTCACTAGGCACTGCGTTGGCACTCTCATCGGTCTATCACATCTTAGGAGCTACCTGCCACTCTCTGTTGTCTCCGAACTGGTCAGCGCATTGGTTCTCTCACATATCCGTTACTGTATATCAGTGTACGGCAATGGTACACAGAAAAACTTATCCCGGATCCAAAAAAATATTAACTATGCAGCAAAAGTTATTTTCGGCCGCAAAAAAATTTGATCATGTATCGGATCTGTTAGAGAAACTCGGTTGGCTCAGTGCTGGCGACCTGGTGCAGTACCACACACTGTGCCTGGTACATAAGGCACGCCGCCTGGGCGAGCCGGAGGCGCTGGCCAGCGGCCTAGTCCGCGTGTCGGACACCCGTGACCGTCACACTAGGCAGGACGGTAGTCTGTATGTGCCCAGGTCCCGAACGGAGATGGGCCGCCGGCGCTTCCTTAGCCGTGCGCCGCAGCAGTATAACCAGCTACCACCGGACTTGACACGGCTCCCGGTACCCGTGTTCAGCAGACACCTCAGGCGCCACCTGTGCCGGGACCTGGGCTGAGAACCTGTTCTGCCGGCGTTGAGCTTGTCTTCTTATATCTTATACGACAGGCATGTATGGAATGTGTGCATGTGTGTGTTTGTGAGCATGTTTTGGACCACCCTCCTCGTATGTTTTATCTTTTTGACGAGAGGCCGTAAGAGCCACAGGTTTATTGTGGATGGTTTAAATATATGTCTATGTCTATGTCTATGTTTTCCCTTTGTTCCTAGCTATCATAGTTCCCGATATATTTGGTGGTGTTCGAAGTGAAATCTTAAAACTGGAAAATCTGACCTCTGGTGACCTCAATATTAACCTGAGCGAAAACAAAATACCAGACATAATTTCGAATGTCCTTGTCGAGAGATTTCCAACGCTTTTTCCGCGTCATCGTAGCCCTTTTAGTTTCCGAGTTAGAGGGAGGGGGTCATTTTGACCCCAACCCCCCACCAGGGCGAAGTTGTCTCAGACGCCCAGCGGGCGCGGGATATGGCAGTCTTGTTCGCCGATGAGGAGGCGGGAGACGGTGATGCTTTGTTTGCAACGTTCCGGACAGAGACTAATAAAGTGTTCCATTTGTTCCAACAGGCGATGTCGGTTGCCTCTCTCCATAAACGTCACTGATCATCATCCTTTTTTGCAGGTCTCGCCAAACTGGTCTCTGAACACAACATATTCAACAGCTCTGGACAGGATTGCGAAAGCGGATACGTCAAACGACGCCATGGCCACATAAGTGGGCACAAAACGAAGACAGACGAAGACAGTAGATCCATTACCTATTGTGATCTCAACAAAAGCCGGAAACTGACCGACCACCGGCGAATATACACAGAAGAGAAGCTCTGCAGATGTGACGATTGCGGGAAGATGTTTAATCGACAGTCTAATCTGACCAGCCACCGCCGAATCCACACAGTTGAAAAACCCTCCAGATGTGACGACTGCGGCAAGATGTTCACTGATTGGAGTCAAATGTCCGTTCACCGCCGGCTACACACTGAGAAGATGCCCTACAGATGTGACGATTGCGGGAAAATGTTTATTTTCCAGGGCAATCTGACCGGTCACCGCCAGACGCACATAGGCAAAAAGCCCTACACATGTGACGATTGCGGGAAAATGTTTATTTTCCAGGGCAATCTGACCGGTCACCGCCAGACGCACATAGGCAAAAAGCGCTACACATGCGACGTTTGCGAGAAGATGTTTACCAGTCAGGACGATCTGATCGATCATTGTCGGATACATACAGGCGAGAAGCCCTACATATGTGACGATTGCGGGAAGGTGTTTACCTGTAAGAGCGATCTGGTCCGTCATTGTCGGATACACACAGGCGAGAAGCCCTACAGATGTGACGATTGCGGGAAGATGTTTACTCGACAGTCTCATCTGACCAGCCACCGCCGAATCCACACAGGTGTAAAGGCCCACAGATGTGACGATTGCGGGAAGATGTTTACCGGCAAGAGCGCTCTGAAACGTCATCATCGGATACACACGGGCGAGAAGCCCTTCACATGCGACTATTGCGGGAATATGTTTACTGATCGGAGTGTTCTGATCCGTCACCGCCGGATTCACCCTACAGATAAGACGACTACGGGCAAATTGTATCTGTTCGGAGCACCATGATCTCTCACCGTCGGATACACACATGGGAGAGGCTTTACTGGTCTGACGACTGCGGGAAAATGTTTACTCGACAGACCCGTCACCGCCGGATACAGAAACATGGAATATACGCTACAAATGTGCCACATGTGAAATGACATTGATTACAAAGGACAATATGATGAGTCATTGCTGGATGGAGAGGCGCTAGAAGCCACTCAGATGTAACGAATGTAGCAGGATAAATTATAGCAATCTAACTCGACACTTGAAATGACACGCAGAGAACATATCGTGTCCCTTTGGGGACTACGGGATGATGTTTTCTGGAAAGAGGTGTTTGACGCAGCACCTCCGCGGACAGATTCAGTATCAATTGAGGACGAAAATGGTGAGATGTTGGTTTTGAGCTGTTTGCCTAATAGTGTTGCATACATAATTGCTTCCTTGCAATGCATCTATCAAGTAAATAACACTGTATATAATGGGGTAGTGTGGAAACTAAACCGCCAGATGTCTCTGCGCGCCGGTTACGTTCACCGGCGGCCGGTCCGTATTGCAGCACGTTGTGATACGGCCGCTAGAAGGGTGGCTCTAAAAATAGCTGTTTGCGAAAATGAGACGGGATCACATCTCATGTGATTATCTACAGTGTTGTTAGTTCAATGATACCATTTTTGATGATATAAACATATATTTAGGGGTAGCACGAAACCGCCAAAGGTAACCGTGCGGGGCCGCCGTCAATAAGGGCGAACGACCCGTGCGGCCTCAGCTAACAATCGACCATATGGATAGCATGCATACATGTCGCATACCATCCATAAATCTCGCAAAACATCAGAGAACCACCTGAGACGTGAGTCCCTGCCATCTTTCGAACATCGATATTTTTGGAGCCACTTTACCTACCAGTGTAGTTTCACCCTATTTGGCTCCTGGCTATTTGTAACAGGGGGGGGACGGATTCCGCCCCCCCCCCCCCCCGGAGATCTCGAGATCTACCCGTCTGATTTTCACAAATGAAACGTTTGGTTCCCCTCAACAGGATCTACATTTCATTAAAAAAAAATCAAAAAATCGAAATTTTTGATAGGGGGGCAAAAACTACAAATTTTAGTGGTATATGTGATCCAACACAGCTGTCATGTTTATCAACCGATTTTAACACAACTAATGGGAATCGATAGAAATTGAATTGGAGATTGATATATGGCGATGACTTTTGAAAATTCAAAAATCATAGGCGTGTGCAGGTCACTCAATATGGGGGTGAAGTAAATGCGGAATAAAACTATTTTTTCATGTTGTTTTTTTGATAAATGGAATGGTATGTTATTGTGACATTTAGACAAAACAGTTATAAATAATATTTTTGCCATAGGCGGTACCAGGTTAGTGAAAAAGGGAGGTCAAATAGTAAAAAATATTAACCGCAGGCATGTTGCTACCCAGCACTATAAACAAGTTACTGATCGCAGGACGCAGACAGTTCCTTTTTCATATTGTACTTCATCATAGGCGCATCCAGGATCCAAACTGGGGAGGCGCAAGACCTTTTGATAAGTATATTATCCGCTATTATGATATTAATTAAACAGTGACTATTTCACTTACAACTTCAATTCACATTGCTTACCCCATTTTACCCTACCTCGACTCGCCTATTATCTCATAATCGTTCGTAGAGTGCCCTGTGGTGCGTGTTTCATCCGAAAACTGCAGTATGTCATGTCATTGTAGGCCCATGCATCTTAGTTTCCTTGCAATAATATGACCTCCTTTCTTCCATTCCTGAGCGCGTCTCTGCAAAAAAATGATTTTATTATCTCTCCTGACCTTATATGTGCATATATCATTATACGTTAACCGCCTATTGCGCCGTACTCGCTGGCATATCGTCATCACCATGCCAGTCACCCCCATTTTCATGTGCCTGAACACGCCCTTGCAACTCTATATGTAATAAATTATGAAAATAATGGAAGGAGAAGCCATCTTTTACATCTTGATGGCCATAAATGCTCCTTACATCGCTCTATTGGCTTCCCGCCATGCATTGAATACTTCCTGAACCCCCCCCCCCTTTTTCAAGCCCCTGAAACCGCCTCTGCCATGCAATTTGTATGATATTTCATTAACATAAACTATTTTGCATTAGTTGCAATCACCGCAACCGATGTAACTCCTTCATACTTGAGGCAGTTAGGAAGAAACCGCGAAGATCGCATTTCCGTATTATCGCCAAATGTCGCTGCCGAACCCTCCCAAAACCGTGCCCTGGAACCGCCTCTGTTCAGGTTAAGAACTCAAATTTTTAACCCCAAATGCGGAATTCAATTCTAAGAAAGTCCCGAAATTTCATGAGCCTGCTCCCAGCCGTTATGGAGATATCTGCGAAAAACATGAGGGGGGCGGAATCTGCCCCCCCCCCCCCCCTGTTACAAATAGCGTTAACCCGCGCCGTGTCGGGGGATGTTTAGACACCCCCCCCCCCCCCCCTCCGGTTTTTCGAGGATAGCGAAAAAACTGCGGCGCGCAGCGCTGCTGTTTTTGGCACAGCTGTTCCGGCATCAATTGCCCACATTATGTAAAAACAAATATCTCGGGTCATCTCAGGTCAGGTCACCAGACCAGGTCACGTGAGCCCCATGGGCCTCGATATGACCTAAAAGGTACCCCCATTTTTCCCTTTTTGGACTTGGGTTATTTTGTTTTGTCTCGCTATGTTATTCTTAGGGTAAGATGGGGCAACACGCCTCACACAGATATCTCGGAATTTAATAGGTCCCGGGGAAAAATATTCTGCTCTACAAAGCAAGCAACATATGATCAGTGAACTCATAGAAGACGACATTTCTGCGTCGCTTTCCAGAGATATAAGTAAAAGTCTGTTTTGGGGGCTTTTTCTCTTATTTCAGTACTGAAATGGACCAGAAGCATTCTTTCTCTCAACACTTTTCTTCCAGATAATTCAAGCCAACTGAAAGGTCATAATCTGATGTAGGAAAAGGTCTATTGCTCATTTATGGGTCATGCACGTTTTTGGGCTTGGCTCGCTTTTCATCGAAAGCACGCAATGGGGTAAAACGCCCCTTTCGTCTTGGGGCAAGACTAATTTAACGACTAACAAGACTAATTTATAGACTAAAAAACAATAGGTCATCAACGGTTAAAGGAAATAGTTCACCTTCAACATTAGTTTTAAACTGAGATAGCAGTTTTGTAGCCCGTGGTGGGAAACCCCTATCTGCGAGTTTTCTTGACTGAAAAGACTCTCCAGCCGAATATATTTGAGTTTTTGGGGAAGGAATGCGGTGCTGGCGAAAGAATGTTGTGCTGGTTCTAGCCCGGGCAGAGGCTATACCATCAGCCAATTAGCTTGCAGCTGGTGCTAGCAAACGAATCGCCGGCCGCCGGTTGGCACATCTCCATTGCGAGTCTATCTTTACGCGACTACTTTCGAATCTGATTGGCTGAACCATTTTTTACATTCGCGTGACGTCAGGACTCTGACTCAGAGAGTATGCATATAGTTTTGATAAACAATAAAAATGTACGGCCTTCTGTCCTGAATCGGCGCGATATAAGCCATTGTTGACAATGTAAAAAGAAATTGTATTAAAAAATATAATAAAATCGTGTCGGGTAAAAAAAATCCAAGGTGAACTATTTCCTTTAAGCACGGGACGTGCTTAACCGTTGATGACCTATTGTGCCTAAACTGTTCAACTGATCTAAATAATGGACATAGGCCCAGTGAATGCATATTTAACCCGCGAGTTACTGGTCCCCCCCCCCCCTCGGATCTCCGGAACTACTGGACCGAATGTAAAAATTCCAATGGCATTCGTTAGCCCTGGGAAATTTATCGAGGGAAACATAATATTGTTGACCTGTGGGTCATCGATGATGTCACAGGTCAGGTCAAGTACAAAATGTTTGACCGTGTCAAAAGGTCTCGATGGATGGAATTGTCCCGCAAAATTGCGATATTAAACGCATAAGCTGTCGATAAATCGGTATGATTCGTGTGTCTGACACTTCTTAGTACATTTCTAAGCTGTTTATGACCTTGGGTCAGGTCAAGGTCATCCGAGGTCAAACTGCAGATTACGGTCATTAGGCGTTATAACACATGTTTATGGGTTTGTTTTTCGTCTAGAACGCGCAAAATGACCTTAGAACATTGTTTGCTCCAAATAAATAGAAGTAAAAAGCAAAAATGAAAATGCGTTGTTTATGCATAGTAATGCCGTGAGAAGTGGTCGATTTTTGTCATTTAAAGGTCATAACTCAGTCATTTTTGAAGATATCGACTTTAAATTTGGTACACATATTCAACACATACTTCTCGATCACTATATTCCGGTTTTTAGATAATTATGATTTGTTCTTGAAAATTTTGTTAAAAAAAAATGTATTTGGATTTCTCAAAATTTTGAATGAAAAAAAACTAACAAATCCGAGATAGCGGTTTGATAGCCCGGTCTATTGTCCGTACTTTGATTTAAGACAATTGACTATCTCAAACGTCGTACTTTTGACAGCGTTTTCAGCAAACCATTTTTTTTTTGCAACAAAAACCGAAGAACATGACGTCACTCTGACGTCATTCCCGGTTGACTTATCATAGCCTTATATTTTTCCTTTTGCCAGCATGTGTAGAATTGATGTGAGAGAAGGTACTGCAAGTTTGGTGACGATACCGGTGTTCGTTTAAGAGTTATTGCAAAATAACGAGAGGGGGGGGGGCAAAAAATACCCCCCCTAAGTCGCGGGTTAAAGAGCCTTTGATTGGTTTTTTCCCGTTTGTTCCCAGCTATCATAGTTCCCGAGATATTTGGGGAAATCTGAGACAGATTCCAGGAGTTACCATGGTGAACTTTGACTACCTCTGTTGGCCTAAGTATTGACCTGAGCCAAAAGATGACGAAATAGTTTCAACATTAATTCCGACGAGCTATCAAACGGTATGTTTGGTTTTCGCCTACTCTCCATAGGAGCCAAGTTCGAGGAGATGGGACATTTTGCCCCATCGACAGGGGGCGTTCTGCCCAGGGGGTGGGGCAATACGCCCCTTTTGCAGGCTCCTCGAAAATCGTCGCCTACAAATTTGTTAACTGAAGAAGGTAGAATTAGGCGATGCAGAATACAAGCCAAATCTCCAAACTATGTGAAAATGCTATCACTCGCCGCCTCCGTCAAATAGAGATTTTCAGCAAAATGCAGCAAAATGCAAAATGCATCTAGCGTCTTGCCCCATGCTCCCCTACGTGTAAGGAAGTGTCAATTAAGTGCAAAAATAAAATTGATGGATATTTGCCTCCAAATACCTAATTTTTTCTCATTTTACATGCTATTTTATATACAAATTAGTTATTTGCTTATACCTTTTGACAGAATAAAGCTAGAAGGGCGCGGTACACGTCATTCTGCTGTTATCATCAAGACGTGTTGAATGCTGTGCAGCATGACTTCTTTCTGACATTTGATGACCTTGACCTAAGGTTAAGGTCACGGCGCAAGGTCACCTTTCCTAATTTGACCTACACGGCGATGTTATATAGCTTTGAACTTGTCTTGAAGATAGGAATTCATTGGTAATAAAATAATTGCGCGATCGTTGATGATTATAAAACAAACTGAAACATTTTCGGGCTTGCTTTACACCGAGAAGGAAGTTATGAAGTTGCTATTCGACATTCAAATTGTTTTTGATCAATAATTATTTTTCTTCATTTCGACGTTTGCATGTGCCACGCGCTGTGGTACCAACCCTATCAGAACGCACCATACAGAAATCAAAATTTATTTGATGGTCCTATCCAATGGTGAAAAGCCGATCTCAATCGGAGCAGTGGTTGCATAGTTATTAGCTTCCGAAAAGCGTCTGTACGGCCGGTTCGGGCCGAGTCAAATGTAAATTTGTCTAGTAAGTTGACGAGAAACCTCACGGGCGCTTCGCGCCCGCTCGGTAATCATGCGAGTCATATAAACCTATATACCAGTAAAACGCCTTTTTGGGCGATGACCGAGCGGGCGCGCTCTGCTAAAGGTAAAACAGGGTTGAAAGATGAATCAGTAAGGGAACGCACGTGGTAGTAACACATAGTCCTTTTAGTCCTTTTAATCCTAAAAAATGCCAGGCCTCAATGCATGCCAACATAAAAAATTAAGTTGTATTAAATTGTTCATGATCTCCTTTCTCGAATCCGCCAAAGGGGAGTACGTCCTGAGCGCTGCATGTTTCATCGTATAAATTAATACTTAGATTGATAAAGCCATTTTTGATCAATAGTTATTTTTGTTCATTTCGATGTTTGCGTGTGCCAACGCCCAACTGCCATGCGCTGTGGTACCACCCCTATCAGAGCGCACCATACCAAAACCAAAATTGATTTGATGGACCTATCCAATGGTGAAACCCCGATCTCAATCGGAGCAGTGGTTGCAAAGTTATTAGCTTCCGAAAAGCGTCTGCACGGCCGTGTCGGGCCGGGTCAAATGTGAATTTGTCTAGTAAGTTAACGAGAAACCTCACGGGCGGTTCGCGTCCGCTCGGTAATCATTAGAATCATCAGGAAGTTTCGAGTTTAAAACTTCGAAGCTACTTCGAAGTTTAAAAATTTGTGATAGTTTTTGTTCTTCTAAATATAATATTAATATTTTTGTATTTGGAAAAAAGCATTGTCACCAGCGCCATGTCTTTGGTAATAACTATGCACGTAATTGTGCTCAATGAGAGCTCAATTGTTTATTGTTTATTAGTTATAAAACAACCACAGGCCGAAGCCCACTTACGGCTGTAGTCAAAACACCCAACACACGCATCCTCATACATTCACGCATTCATACCTAAGACATGATGACAATGACAATAAATAAGTGAATCCCGCTACCCTACGCAAAAGTAGGGCAAGGGACTAAAATGTCAGCACCGCTGCCCCGCCAATGGGAATCAATAACTGCCTTCACTGCATGCAAACTTAAAAGCTTGCGACTTAAAAGTAGTTGAACAAAAGAAATCGGTCTCTGGCATTTCCAGGATAAATCTAATCCAGGAAATGCCATCAATTTTGTTCAATTTTCAATTAAACGGCATTATGCTTAGGTATCTCGTCGACCTGCTTTCAAATATATACATCAGCCCTGTAGTCGCTCTGTGACCTCAAGGTCACGTGACCAGAGGTCACCCGGTGCAGTCCACGTTAGATCGACCAAACCATAATATTATACTTCTCACATTTCGATTGAACTAGGTGTCGGGGGTTATCTGGGCCGTACATTCACGCTGCAAAATTTTCAGCCCCGTCCGTCGAACGGTTTTCGAGTTATAACCTCAGGCATCTCTTTAATGTCGCACAAAGGTTTAATTTTCTTCGGGCGATATATATATATATATATATATATATATATATATATATATATATATATATATATATATATATATATATATATATATATATATATATATATATATATATATATCGAGATATATCCTATACATAAATCGAATGATATAAAACTATGTATCATCAGAATCGCCATGAACCACAAATTAATGTAATGCAATCTTGTGAGAGAACTCGAATGGAAAAGTGTCCAAATTTTGGCATGTGACCTCAGGTCAGGCCACATGATTTCGTTATGTTCTCAGTTAAAATTCGTGATTTTTCTTTGGTGGAATAGGAGGGTGGCCCTTTGAATCACGTGCCAACCTATTTCGCTCAGTGATCAAGATCACATGACGACATAATTAAATATTTCGCCGATAGAGGCGTCTGTGGATCCTCAAGATATCATTTTTTTCTCTATTTCCAGACCGAGAATGTTATAAAAATAGCTAAAAGTGTCTTGCAGAGAAAAAAAAAACGTTAAATTGTGCGAAATAAAACGAAAAATGTCAAAAAATGATTTATTGTATAATCAAGCTAAGTAATTTGGGAAATCAACCTCAGGGGACGTGACCTTGAGGTCATGGAGTGACCTGCGGGGTCATGCTATGCATCATTGAATGCAGCTCGACGAGACAGATATAATGCCGTTGAGTTAAGCTCTATGACACAATAACTATGTGCAAAGTTATTACCAAAGACCATGAGTCCCCCCCAAACATAAACAAACATATAGGAATAACCTATCTCCAATTTCTTACCATCGAAGGCCAATATATCGAAGTCGATTCTGACAAGAAACAAATTCCGAATTTGAAATGGCCACATAATAAAAACACGTGATGTGACCTAAGACCAGTAAAACGCCTTTTTGGGCGATGACCGAGCGAGCGCGCTCTGGTAAAGCTAAAACAGGTTTGAAATATGAAACGGTAAGGGAGCACACGTGGTAGTAACACAGTCATTTTAGTCTTCCAGGAAAATTGCCAGGCCTTGCATGCCAACATAAAAATTAAGTTGTATTAAATTGTTCATGATATCCTTTCTCAAATCCGCCAAAAGGTAGTACGTCCTGAGCGCCGCATGCTTCAGCGTATAAATTAATGCTTATAATAATACAGCCATTTTTGATCAAGAATAATTTTTGTAAGTTTTTTGTTCATTTCGACGTTCGCGTGTGCCAAATGCCACGCGCTGTGTTACCACCTCTATCTGCACGCACTATATAAAAACCAAATTGATTTGATAGACCTATCCAATGGTGAAAACCCAATCTAAATCGGAGCAGTGGTTACAAAGTTATTAGCTTCTGAAAAGCGTCTGTATGGCCGGGTCGGGCCGGGTCAAATGTAAATTTGTCTAGTAAGTTGACGAGAAACCTCACGGGCGCTTCGCGCCCGCTCGGTAATCACTGTGGGCATTCCACAGTAAGGCAACCGGTGGGTGCCGTCTGACAATTTCTCATTTTCTTGAAAAGTTGTGCATTTCAAGGGCGGGGAATTCATTGGTGGTGACCAAACAAATCCCCCAAAAAAATATTTTCTAAAATACGGCCTTCCGTATTTTCCCAAGTTCACTGTGCAGTAGAGCCCTTCATGGAATGGGAATCCCCATGGGACCCATGGAACGGGATGGAAATGGGTGGGAATGGGGCCATTCTTTGGAAATGTAACAGGTTGGAACGGGTTGGGACAGACCATATCATTTTTTAGCACCACAAAAAGGGAAATATGCTGAAACGGGTGGGAATGAGAGCCCCATCAATTATGAATTCGGATTTATATTTGGATTGGAACGGGTTTGGGTCTGGCTGAATGGGCTGGAACGGGATGGGGGCTGAAAATATGTCCCATGAAGGGCTCTACTGTGCAGGCCTAATTTTGACGACCAATAATAACTCCGATATAAAAACAAAAACGATTTTGAAAACTTGTTTTGTTTGGATCAGGATTAGTCTAAGAACAATTGGTAACCACGGATTTTCGATTTTTTGTCGCGTGACCTCGTGACCTACTTTTAGCGCCGTGACCTTGAGTTGTTGGATACTGAAATTAACATTTTCGTCTGATGACGATTTGAGCTTCATCGATGTACTTTCGTATCAACAAATACAAAAGTGGGGTTTGACCTGTAAAAAACTACTTTTGGAGCCTTCCACAGTAAGACAACCATTTTTTCTTCAAATTTGCCGTCCAACCATTTGTAATTTTCTTGAAAAGTTATGCACTGGGGGTTTCAAGGGCATTCATTGGTGGTGACAAAAAAAAACAAGATAAGGCCTTCCGAAAATTTCCCAAGTTCACTGTGCAGGCCTAATTTTGACAAACTCCGAGACTAAGGAAGCGATTTCGATGTTTGTTATTGTTTGGATCGGGATTAGTCAAAGAACAATTTGGCAATCTCGGATTTTCTATTTTCATTTTGTCACGTGACCTCGTGACCTACATTTTGCGCCGTGACCTTGACCTGTTGGAAACTGAAATTATTTTTGTTTTCGTCTGATGACGATTTGAGTTCAATTGATATGTCCTTTCGTATATTTTTTTTTATTTCTAAAAAGTGGGGTTCGACCTGTAAAAACTACTTGTGAGACTTGCAATGCACAAAATACGCTGTTTGAGTATGTTACGTTGTATTGGCCTGGCAGGTCATGTGGCGACCTGATGTCGGTGTAACATGCACCAACCGAGAGGTTTCGTCGTCAGGAGTCACTTTGGGCTTTGTTTCGAAAGCGCATGTCAAGTAGATGCGAAGTTATCGACGGACAGGTCAGCAGACTAGTTATTGATTCGACACTGATTGAATCGATTGGAATCGTTCAATCAAAATTCATTGAATCAAAACATAATTGATTCACCACCAGATCTTTTGATTCATGAATCATGATTGAATCAAAACCCGCATAAAATCAAGGCTGATTGAATTAAAGGATTTAACGATTCAAGTACACTGGTAAATTATGCAAATACATGCAGTCCCAGTGTATACTACATTCATGTATACTGAAATACTGTTGCTGTAACAATCTTTTAATTATCATATATATGCATGTTTCCATTTTTAATGATTTTACATAAATTCGCCTCATCATATATTTAAATGTTGAATGAAACGTGAATCGATTAAAATATTTGTTTTGATTCTTTGAATCGGAAGGAATAAATTCTCAAAATCGTATCCGTGAATCGAACGGTGATTGAATCATTCAAATTCCAAAATGAATCATGATTGAATTGTTCCAAAAAGGTTGAATCAACCAGTCTGGACAGGTGCCCAAACAGCGTATTATGTCAGCATTGCAAGACTCAAAAATGATTTGTACAGGTCGAACCCCACTTTTTTTTCTTTTTTTATACGAAAGGACATCAAGAAGCTAAAATCTTCATCAGACGGAAATTCTAATTTCAGTTTCCAACAGGTCAAGATCACGGCGCAAAAAGTAGGTCACGAAATCACATGAAAAAAATTTGAAACTCCGTGATTGCCAAATTGTTCTTCGACTAACCCTGATCCAAACATTTTTGTATTTATCAAAATCGCTTTTTTAGTCTCTGAGTCGTCAAAATTAGGCTTGCATAGTGAACTTTGGAAAATATGGAAGGCTGTATCTTGGAAAATGTATTTTTGGGGATTTTTTGGGGTCACCAACAATTAATTCCCCGCCCTTGAAACACCCAATGCACAACTTCTCAAGAAAATTACAAATGGTCGGGCGGTATTTTATTTTTTGGTTGTCTTACTACGTGTTTTTGGTTGTCTCCCCATGTAAAAATAAACAAAAAACGTATTATCGAAGAAAGATGTATCCGCCACCGTACCAGGACAAAAATCACAACCTGCCGGATTGGTTTGGGAGGGGGAAAAACATACGTTTGCCTACCGATATTTCGATTGGGGGGAGCAATTGCCCATTTTGCCCAACCGTAGATCCGCCACTGGACGTGCCTCGACGAGACAAACACATTGGTGTCGGTTGCATTTCTCTATCGACATTATGTCGAGAGTTATTGACAAAACTGTTGGTGTCTTCGGATGACCTTGGCCGACCCTGTAGGGGTCACTGAATAAAAATGGCACCTAGATCATTAAAAATGGCCGAGAATAACATGATCCAGTAGGAATTATATTGATATCTTGCGTATCCTGGGAATAGGAAGCATTTGAGTATTTCCTTATAATGGGGACGTCACGAAATTGACCCGACCTTAGGTCGCTGATATAAAAAATCCAAGATACACGAATTGTAGAGATATATGATCTTATGAAATCATGTAAGTGTAAAACCGATCATCCAAAAACTGTGACTGTGGTACGACCACAAGTTTTTTTGGAGGTGGGGTCACGTGACCTGGTCTGGTGACCTGACCTGAGATGACTTGAGTTTTTTTTTACATTATGTGGGCATTTGATGCCCGAACAGCTGTGCCAAAAACGGCGGCGCGTAGCGCCGCCGTTTTTTCGCTGTCCTCGAGAAACCCGAAGGGGGATCTAAACATACACACACCCGGCACGGCGCGGGTTAACCCGCGCCGTGCCGGTGCTCGGCGCCACATTCGCCGTGCCGGGGGGTGGGGGGCGTTTCGACTTTCGACGCCCCCTCTAACACGGCTCCTATGGGACGTAGACAAAAACCAAAAACACCGTTCTAAAGCTCGTCAAAATGCATTTTGAAACTATTGCAGGCATTTTTTTGTCTCAGGTCAATATTGAGGCCACCAGAGGTCACCAAGGGTCAGATTTGCAAGTTTTAGGAGTTCCCTCCAGATATTCCCAGATAGCACAGGAACTATGATAGCTAGGAACAAACGGAAACAAACAAGGGAAAGGCTCTTGCAAAAATGCAATCCCAGAGATGAAAAATTTCTCAACGCGCAAACGTACGTACGCGACAGAAAATGCTTGTTTCATCGGCTAAATGCGACAGAATATGCAATAATTCATCTAGATTAATTGATTTAGAAATCATATCATCTTCCCAAGAAAGTGTTCACTAGCCAAGACAAAATGATTGTGAATCCGCTTTCACGTTATTCACTTTATTATGCAGTGTTTTAGTGGCGAATTGTGCGCAGAAAAAAACGGCTGACGCGCAAACGAAATGCCTAGTCATTAGGACGTGCCCGAGTGTGGTGTGTAGCTCTAATACCTGATCGCGACGATTTTGGCGCAAGCTAGTGCAGAGAGTAGTGTTCTTTTTTGTGTTGTATGTGAAGTTAGTTAGGTAGGGTAAAGTATTATTGATTTTGTGTTAGTTTTCTAGTGTTCGAGCTCTTGGTGCTGTGTGTTTGGTTTTTCTTTGGTTGCTTTAGTTGCTTTATTGATTGAAAATAGGGGGAGTTCAGGGATGGACATGGCTGCTATTGAAAGGATGGTGGCAGATGCTGTAGGAAAGGAGATTGCTGCAATTCAATTCAATGTATTCAGACATCCCTACATGGGGACAAAGCACATGTCAGTAGGTACGGTTAAACAGTAAGTAGGTATGTATATACACGCCCACACACGCATACACGCCCACATCTAGGCTGTAAGCGCCGTTTTGAATACCGCCGTTGAACCATCGCTCGCCGTTGTGCCATCGCGTGTTTGGTCGCCACAAGTTGTATGTGTTTGGTCGCCCGCTAGATGTCCGGCGGTCAGTCGTAGTTACGTTTCGGTATTGTCGATTTAAATATGTTCGGAAGTGTGTGATAATTTGATCAGATAATTTCGCAAAAGCAAATTTGCATTTATGTAATATTGTAACAGTGTCTTTGTTTGTTATTCTTCATAACTTTGTAACCGTTATCGGTGTTTATCGAGCCACGCGGCCAGCTGACCCCTGCCACGCTGACAGCTGGGTCAGGTCGGGATCGGCCGGCGGGAGCACGGCCTTTCCGGATTGGAGTGTGGTAGGGAGCGGACGTGACCGCTCCGATTAGTAGCCACCTGTTGGTTTTGGTTTGCCGGAGTTTGGTCTTGGTGGTGGCTGTTTCTGGCCCCAATTTTGGTGAACCGTGAGTGGTTCGTTTGGTTGTTTTGGTAACGCCGCAAGGCTATAACGGCCCGAGAGACTGCACCGTGTAGGTGAGTGACTTAGTGTTTTTGTCTGCACTTTAAATTGCCAGAAATGTAATATTTCGGTGTTCTTTTGCTCGATAGATATTTAATTGCTGTTTTGCTGTAATCATTGGTTATTGGTCCTTAAAATTGAATATGTATGTTTTCAGAAACCGCGCGAAATATAGACGAGAGAACAGAGAAGCGCGTGTATCTACCGATGATATTGTGGGCTGTTGGCCGACGGCGGCTACATAGGCCATGCCATTCACTGGCACACACTCAAACACGATCACCAATGAGGCAACACCAAAGCCGAATGAGGCCCCAGGCGTCCTTGTTATTCTGAGCCAGAAGCCACCGGAGGGAGTCAGTAAGGCCACAGAGGGGCCGGGGGTATCCAATAGCTTCCGGTCGACGCGCCCTCCGGCAACTCGCAATAGCGTCGCAAGGCTCCCTCCACACAGTATAACCAGGTGAGTGGCAAGAGGACATGTGACCAAATGGAGGAATCTGATTGGAGGCCCGGGTTTGTCTAGTGAACTGGCGCATTAGCTACCGCCATTTCTGACAAACAAATAATGGACTAGTTGCAGGGTACCTAAGTCACTACTTCTATGTGTTTGATGAAAAGCAAATTAATCAAACATATTTTGTTAGTTGACACTTCACTCTAAATTCCTCCGGATTATTAGTTTAAAAAAAGAAGAAGTATATTTACGTAATTTGAAATTCTGCTCCGATTGGTCGTGACGTCAGATGGCAATAGTTCAGGCGGTCAAAGTTACTTAAGGTAGTCTTGGGCGGCTCGGTTGACCAGATCCCTTTTGATCCTCTCGACTGCCGGTCCTCCGTCCTTTGTCACGCCCACGTTACCCCGGGTCTGGTGGTCGCTGGCCACCGGGCATGTGGTGGCCTCGAGCTGCCCCCCGGGAGTGGTGGCCGTCTGCATGGCGTGGGCTCTCCTCGCAGCTAAGCGCTGTGGGGAAGGGCCTGTCCATGGGCGGTTGCCCGGTCGGCGTCCGTTTGGACCCACTTTACCCCTTCTCCCTCATCCCATGGCTGCGCAATGGTCCAAGTAGACCGAAGCGGCCTTATCCTAACCAAACCAAAGGCTCGGTTGACGCATTTCTTTTTAATAAGCTTCCACCTCACTCAAGAAGTAGTGGTAGGAACATGATTTACCCCCCCCCCCCCCCCAACACATAAATTTGTCAGAGGGACCCTTCAAGAAGTTGACCGAAGGCCCCGAGGTGCCCCAGCCAGTCTGAGGGGCCCTCTAAGACCGACAGTAGGTCCCCAGTCGGCCTGAGGGGGCCCTCGGTAGGCCGGGGGGGCCTTCGGTAGGCATGAGGGGCCCCCGGTAGGCCTGATAGGACCCTCGGTATGGCCTGATGGGGCCCTCGGTAGGCCTGAGGGGGCCTTCGGTAGGCATGAGGGGCCCTCGGTAGGCCTGAGGGGCCCTCGGTAGGCCTGAGGGGCCCTTGGTGAGCCCGAGGGGCCCTCGGTAGGCCTGATGGGACCCTCGGTATGGCCTGATGGGACCCTCGGTATGGCCTGATGGGGCCCTTGGTGAGCCTGAGGGGTCCCTCAGTAGGCCTGAGGGGGCCCTCGGAAGGCCTGAGACTTCAACATGGCCTGTCCGACGTTTTTTGCGACTATTTAGGGGCCCTGCAAAATATATATAGTGGCTTAAATCCGAAGAGATACCATTTCGCGCCATTTTTTAGGGGGGGGGTGGTTGAGATTGGGCCGCTTTGATCGAGGGGCCCCTGGGAACGCCCCAGAACACATCAGCCAAACCATTGGCCCAGTAGCCCACGAGGTACATGAGCACAGCACCCGAAACGCCGACAGAATAACGCAGCCACGAGCCCGAACTGAGACAGGGAAGCGCCGACTGTGCATCAGAGGAGTCACAATGTTGAACCGCACCAAATGTAACCCACATGTGTCATCGTTCCGCGGGAATGTGAAACGCACGATCCTGTCGAGGCGCCACTGAATGCTCCGTGTCCTGTATGTCGTGTATGCCCTGTATGTCATGCGCACTTCGTCACTTCGTGTTCGTTGGGCTGATGCCTGTATCAACTTGTCCAATGTTTTAACTGGTTCTACGTGTCAGGTGAAAAGCCACCATGTTTGTGGATCCTTGATGAATATACATCTATCTATCTATCTATTTGTCCCCCCCCCCCATCCGAAAATACCACCCACCGTCACGGATACCACCTCCATAACCGCTCTATCCGAACGCGTGCGATTTGTGGGCTGTGATTGAGACCGTCTGGTGAGGAATATAAGGCGGGAAAAGCTACCGCCGGGTGATAAAAAAATACCTTGTTCTATCTTCTATTCATGCCCGGGTCATGAATCCACCTGCGAAGTCATTTAGTACCTAAATATTTTTTCCCCTAAAAAGCATTGCAAAATCTCCATGTTAAAGCAATGGGAGTATCAGCTGACTGAGATTCCTTGGGCCCAACCACACTGGAGGATCCCGGCGATCGGTTGCACGTGCGCTGGGAAGTCACGTGACTGAATCCTTACGCCCCTACCTCTATTAAAGTACCTTGAGTATAACAAGCATATCATTTGCCAGAGAACCCGTGTTGCACGCGGAAGTCGCGTTGAGGGCAACACGCGCTAAACTGCTTAATAAAACACAGCGAAGGCGATGGTCACCGCGAAATGCATCGCTGAAAGCATGGAATAATGCGCGGCGAAGCACTGCCTGCACGCTAGGTATCTGTAGCGCCGCCAGCAGTGCTGTATGGTGTGCTATGCGAGGCAAGCGTAGCGCAGATTTGATGGCTGTCGCCTGCCACGACTCCAGGCGCGCGATGTCAGCGGACCTGAGGTAGCACAGTGCACAGCCATATAGCATAGCCGGTGACACTACAGCGCGCCAGAGGTAGGCCTTGTCTGCCGCCGGCAGGTGCGAGTTAAACATGCCGGCTGGCGTGAGACCGAGGAAAAAAGCCCCTCTACCGCGGTGCAGTCACGTGATCGGCGCCTTGTTAAACATGCCGGCTGGCGTGAGACCGAGGAAAAAAGCCCCTCTACCGCGGTGCAGTTGTAGTGTACATGTTATCGTCATCTACGTGTTAATTTAGTAGTCGCTATTCCGCAAACTTAAACTGTTTCACCAGAAATGTTTGTATTGTAAGTTCATTATTAATTCTCCTCATCATTATTTTATCTCATTCAGCCTGTTTTATAATTCAATACTCTTCAAATGTTTTTATATATTTCGCCCTTCTGAAAAAGCGCAACGTCCTTCTTCTGGTTCGCTCTCACGCCACGCTAGTTTGCTCTGCGCTGATTGTTCATACAAATATATTTAATTCGCTTTCTCCACTGTTTTTGGGTTAGCAAATACCAGCAGCCCAATAGTGGTCACACCCGACGTGATATATTAACGCAAATCAAGGATTTTTTTGCGCATTAACGTAAAACCGCGAGATACGTGTGCGCCACATTCGCCTACCGCACTACAAGATGGCGCCGCCGACGGCTCCACTGCAGTCAGGCGAACTGGGACAGCAACTACAGGAGTCTGGCTCTGGACACTCTACCAGCACAACAACCCAGCAGACCAACACTCGGTCTTCCACGCCTCAGGTGACGGCCCTGCGGCTCCCGCCGTTCGCGGCTGACGACCCCGAGCTGTGGCTGGCTCAGGTCGAGTGTGCCCTGGGGGTGGCAGGCGTCACAGAGGACCTGGCCAGGTACCGAGTGCTGGCATCGTCCCTGCCTGCAGACGTCGCCAGCCAGGTGCGGGACGTCATCACCTGCGGAGCGCCTACATATGTGCTCCTAACATCGGCTCTCCGGCAGCGGCTCTCTCACTCCAGGACATCGCGTCTGGTAGCCCTGCTGCGGAACCAGCACCTGGGTGACCAACGGCCGTCCCAGCTCCTGCGCAGGATGCAGGGCGAGTTGAGTGCTGCTGGAGACACCCCAGCCGACAGTGGGCTCCTGAGGACTCTGTTCCTCCAGCGGCTCCCTCAGGTAGCCACTGCTGCCCTGTCTCTCCTGCCGGAGTCGACCCCTCTTCAGGACCTGGCCAGCTCGGCAGACCGGTTTCTGGAGGCCTCCAGGCCTGTGTACATGCCGGCCACCGTCTCCAGCCTGGGTCAGCCACCACCTGCACCACCTGCCAGCCTGTACCAGCCAGCACCACCTGCGCCACCCACCCCAGCACCTGTGGACATGATGGCCACAATTGCCACTCTCACAGCCTCTATCGGCGAGCTCCAGATGGAGGTACGCTCCATGCGGCAGCAGGGGAGTGAGGAGCGCCCCCAACGCCAGGCCTTCTGCACCCGCTGCCGCAGCCAGAGCCGAGGACGCCAAGCTCGCCGACCGGACAGATCTCCATCGCAAAGCAGGGGGGCCTGCTACTACCACCACCGCTTCGGCTCGCAGGCTAAGAAGTGCCAAGCCCCGTGCAGCTGGGCGGGAAACGACACAGCCTGAGGTCACCAGCGCCTTCAACTTCAGGCCCACCTACTCTGGCGCGACTGCTCCACGTCTCGGACGGCAGCACCACCTACATGGTGGACACAGGAGCCCAAGTGAGTGTTCTGCCGTCCACTCAGCTGCCAGTCGATGCCGTCCTCACCCCGAGTTGCACCCAGCTCTCTGCGGCCAACGGGTCCAGCATCGCCACGCATGGGTGCCTTCAGCGAGCTGTTCAGCTGGGGAGCTGCAGTTTCCCCTGGCAGTTCCTGGTTGCTGACGTCCAGACACCAATAATCGGAGCTGACTTCCTGCACCACTACGAGCTGGCAGTCGACCTCAGCGCTGGGACCCTGCTCCTGCCATCAGGTGATGTCCTCGTAGCTGGTGCAAGTCCCACTCCACTTGGCCTCACCGTCCATGGCCTGCAGGTCGGCTCTCAGCTTCACAGACTGTGGGCTGTGTTCCCTGAGCTGACGCGGCCACCCAGCACCAACACTCCGGTCCGTCACTCAGTGACCCATCACATCGAGACCTCGGGACCTCCAAGAGTCTCGCGTGCTCGCCGCCTGGCTCCTGACCGCCTGTCAGCTGCCAAAGCCGAGGTCAAGGATCGCCTCCAGGATGGCACTCTCCGTCCCTCCAAGAGCAACTGGTCCTCGCCCATCCACCTGGTGCCGAAGAACCAGCCTGGGAAGTGGCGTCTGTGCGGTGACTACAGAGCCCTCAACTCTGTCACTGTGCCAGACCGCTACCCCATCCCACATCTCCAAGATTTCTCAACAGAGCTCCATGGCTGCAGCTTCTTTAGCAAGCTCGACCTCTGCCGCGCCTTCCATCAAGTGCCAGTGACATCCAGCGACATCAAAAAGACGGCCATCATCACCCCATTCGGCCTGTTCGAAGCAGTACGGATGCCCTTCGGCCTCCGCAATGCTGCTCAAACGTGCCAGCGCCTCTTAGACGAGGTTCTTCGAGACCTGCAGGGCGTGTTCGTCTACATCGATGATATCCTCGTCGCTAGCACAACCCTCGCTGAACACGAGCACCGCCTCCGTGAGGTCTTCCAGCGTCTCAGCCATCACGGCATCAGCATCAACAAAGAGAAGTGCATCATCGGCGTCCCTCAGCTGGAGTTCCTGGGGCATCTGATCACCTCAGAGGGCATTGCGCCTCTCCCAGCCAGAGTGGAAGCCATCCAGGCCTTCCCTCTGCCGAGAACGGACCGGTCCCTGCGCCGTTTCATTGGGATGATGAACTTCTATCATCGGTTCCTCCCAGGCGCAGCCAAGTTCCTGGCGCCTCTCCACCAGCTCATCGGTCGAAGCCAGTCTCGCCGCGACACGCCAGTCGCCTGGACAGAGGAGGCGAAGGCAGCCTTCACCCACTGCAAGACTGCACTCGCTGACGCCACTCTGCTCCTCCACCCGGTCCGAGACGCCCCCATCAGCCTCCAGGTGGACGCCTCTGACGTCGGCGTGGGTGCCGTGCTGCAGCAACACACCCGCGGCACCTGGCAGCCTCTCGGGTTCTTCTCGCGCTCACTGCGGAAACCTGAGAGGCGCTACAGCACGTTCGGCAGAGAACTGCTCGCGATCTACCTGGCGATCCGGCACTTCAGGTACGCGGTGGAAGGGCGACCTCTCATCGTGTTCACCGACCACAAGCCGCTGACGTACGCCATCGCCAACTGCAGTGACCGCCCCTCTCCACGGGAAGCTCGCCACATCGAGTTCGTGGCTCAGTTCACGACGGACGTACGACACGTCCCCGGGAAGGCCAACATCGTGGCTGACGCCCTCTCCCGCACGGTCAGCATGCTGACCGCGCCCGTGCCTGCCGTCGACGACTTCGACGCCCTGGCCACGAGTCAGCAGGAGGACAACGAACTGGCTCGCTTCCGGACTGGGGAGCACGGCCTGCAGCTGCGTGACAGACGGCTGCCCAGCGGCTGCTCTCTGGTCGTGGACGACTCCACTGGAGTGCCGCGCCCCTGGATCCCAGCGCCGCTCCGACAGGCCTACTTCCGGCACGTCCACGATCTCTCTCACCCGGGCGTCCGTGCCACCGTCGACCTGTTGACGCGTCGATTCGTCTGGCCATCTGTCAAACGTGACGCGGCACGCTGGACGCGCTCCTGTGTCGCCTGCCAGCGCAATAAAATCCACCGGCACGTGAAAACCCCGCTGGCTCCCTTCGCGCCACCAGCCGGCCGTTTCCAGCATCTCCACGTGGATATCGTCGGCCCGCTGCCGCCATCTGAGGGGTTCCAGTACCTACTGACCGTCGTGGACCGCTTCTCGCGCTGGCCCGAGGCCGTGCCGCTCCGAGGCATCACAGCGGCAGAAGTCGCCCGAGCCCTGATCTCTGGCTGGATCTCCCGCTTCGGCGTCCCTGAGGAGATCACGACCGACCGCGGGAGCCAGTTCCAGTCAGCTCTGTGGGCCGAGCTGTCCGCCGTGCTCGGCTGCCGCCGTCGCCGCACCACAGCCTACCACCCACAGTCCAACGGCATGGTGGAGCGCCTGCACCGACAGCTGAAGGCGGCCCTGCGGTCTGCTGCGCCGACCCGGTGGACGGAAGCGCTCCCGCTCGTTCTGTTGGGCATCCGATCAGCGCTGAAGACCACCATCGGCTGCAGCGCGGCGGAGCTCGTGTACGGCTGCACCCTGCGCCTCCCCGGCGAGCTCGTCACGACCGAGCCGACGCAGCCTCCGCCGACGCCAGCTTCGTTCGCCGCCGGCCTGCGGCGCGCAATGCAGGCTCTCCAGTACGCTGCGCCTCGCACTGCACAGACGCGCAGCAACGTCCCACGCGACCTGGACGACGCCAGCCACGTGTTCGTCCGGCGTGACGCCGTGAAGCCGCCCCTGACGCCGCCCTACGACGGACCATACCGCGTCGTGGAGCGCGGTACAAAGACGGTGACCATCGTCCGCGGCAACAAACGAGATGTCGTCTCCCTGGACCGCGTGAAGGCCGCCCACCTGGACATCGAGCCGGTCAACACCGCCGCTCGGCCGCCACCGTCAGCGCCCTCCCGCGCCGCCTACGAGGATATCTCTGAGGGACCAGAGATCCTCGTAGCGCTCCCGGCGCCGACCGAGGCGACGCCCACACCGCCCTGCCGCGACACCAGCGCCGCGCCACGGCCGGCCCGACCCTACGATCATCGGCCGCCCGAGCTGGGCGGCGACCACGCGTCCCTCCTGACGCGCCGCGAGTCGTCGCCCCGGAACCCGACCAGTGACCCCGCCCCTGCGACCGGGCACAGTGCTCCCCAGACGCCGGCCGACCTGGCCCCGCGGCCAGCAGTGCACCGGACCCTGCGCGGTCGCACCGTGCGTTTCCGTAACGACCCCGACTTCGTGTATTTCTAACTTGTATCGCCGCTCCGCGTCTAGGGGGGAAGTTATGTAGTGTACATGTTATCGTTATCTACGTGTTAATTTAGTAGTCGCTATTCCGCAAACTTAAACTGTTTCACCAGAAATGTTTGTATTGTAAATTCATTATTAATTCTCCTCATCATTATTTTATCTCATTCAGCCTGTTTTATAATTCAATACTCTTCAAATGTTTTTATATATTTCGCCCTTCTGAAAAAGCGCAACGTCCTTCTTCTGGTTCGCTCTCACGCCACGCTAGTTTGCTCTGCGCTGATTGTTCATACAAATATATTTAATTCGCTTTCTCCACTGTTTTTGGGTTAGCAAATACCAGCAGCCCAATACAGTCACGTGATCGGTGCCTTGCAACTGGCAGCGCTCCTTTGCTTACCGCGCGGCATCACTGCTGAACGCGCTGCCTGAGGACGTGAGGGGGATGGAACCGGCAGCGTTCAAGCGAGCCGCAAAGCCTCTCTTGTTGCAATAAGTGACTGTGATATGCATGGGCGTCGGCGGCGGGGGGGACGGGGGGGGACGCGTCCCCCCCCAGTTCAAAAATCAGGGGGGACGTCTCCCCCAAGAAAGCAGACTTGCTTTTTTGCTGAATTCGTTCCAAAGGATATGAAACTGAAGACAAAATAAAAATAAATAAAAAAGTAAATTTATTCTTAGCTCAAAATACATGTCATTTTTAACCCTATATCGTTGAGTCCTTTCTTTGTACTTAAAGATGCAGATACTTAATTACTTTGTAGAAAATACAATTATGATATGGCAGCCAAAAGTTGGTACACAAGATTGACTTCTGCTATGATTGAATGTCAAGTTCATCCATTCATTCTGAGGCCCTAGATACAATTCAGCTAAGGCAGCGAATTGCGTGACGTCATGGGTACAACCCGTACATCCATCAATATGCTGTGTACAAACAGCAATCAGTTTTAGACTTAAGTCCCTATGAGCCGCTGGAATTTATATACACGAGTGCTATAGCCGCATGCTTCATGCTTGGTATAATTTCAATGGTTGAAGAACTCTTTACAATCCATGCTAAGTTTTTGGAAATATATCATAGAAGGGTACTAGCGCTGGGCGATAGCGAAATATGAGGGGGGACGTTGAAAGGCGGCCATTCATGATCCAGGCCCCTCACAGCGGCCGAACGCCTGTCGTCCGATACAATATACGAAACAAACCAAAATAACCAAATAAAACAAACAAACATTGCAGTTGTGCAGAGGACTGCAAAGCTTGAATTTCCATTGGCCGAATCCATGACGTAATGGGACTGAATGGAATCTTTCAGGAGGTAGCAACGGCAACGACAGTTCCTAGCGTTGCGTTCATTCATGCGGAAATGTAATGTGCGAACGTTGGTTTGCTTGAGCAATAGTGTGAAAAGATGAAGCGGCAGAGAAAGCTGGATAGTTTTTTCATCTCAAAACGGTAAGGAAATCCAGGTCTCATCACCTGCAACTCCTGTTACTAAAACAAACTGACTGTTGAAAAGGAGAATATGAAATAATGTGCTGTCTCACGGGTTGTGTGTAGCATAACTTGAACTAGGGTATTCCATGTCGTTGATTTTTCAGGGTAATACTTCAGTAACGCACCTCCCCAGTGGGCCTGTTCCAGTGGCGCCTCTAACCTCCTCCGAGTTGCCCCAACTTGCAACTGTCTGTGCATTAGGATAGGACAGTTGCAAGTTGGAGCAACTTGGAGGAGGTTAGAGGCGCCACTGGAACAGGCCCAGTTTATCGTATATTAGAAGAAGAATTATTCAGCTGACGGTATATTTTATTGCAGAGTGAAAATGCCGCTCAGTGCTCACTAAACCCTATCACGCTCTCACTAAACCTCCATTCCTGGCGGAGCGCAAGACTTGTATTTGAGAGCGGCCGCCACCACGACGTGACCTTGCACGTCAATCACCGGCTCACGAAATTATTCGGCGGCATTTTCACTCTGCAATAAAATATACCGTCAGCTGACTAATTCTTTTTCGAATAGGTGCCTCAAGACTGCGATAAACTGGGGAGGTGCGTTACTGAAGTATTACCGAAAACCGAAAAATATACGTACGAGCCCGAGCGGCTTAACCGTAGCCCGTGAGTGTCGAAATATTCGAAATAATCGTTTTATATTGGAGAGTGTTTTAATTGTGATTGTAAATGCAACTAAAACTATAGGTAAGTGTTAACATGTTAAATTTGCGAACAGTTGTTCATCATTGTTTTGCCTTTGCAGTGCCGGCCCCTTATCCACATTCCAAGAGCCGTCCGCCTCAGCCTCTACTGCCGCGGCCTCCACTTTCCAAGAGCCGTCCGCCTCAGCCTCTCCTGCTGCGGCCTCCACCTTCCGAGAGCCATCCGCCTCAGCCTCTCCTGCTGCGGCCTCCACCTTCCGAGAGCTGTCCGCCTCAGCCTCTCCTGCTGCGGCCTCCACTTCCCAGCATCTGAGTGTCGGTAAGCACAACTGTAAGGCGATGACCTTGTATACATCTTCGGCTTTTGTGATATTCCTGCACTATTTGTTTTATTTTTCACACTTTGATTGCTCAGTAAGTAGTAACGCTCGGCGCTGCCTCAGTCTGTTGCTGGGACACCGGCCACCACATTGCTCGGGCCGGTCCGTACGCCTGCGCTGCCGATCATGTTGCCCTGTAATTCCGGCTTCTCTACCATTAGGCCGCAGAACGGCTCCGCTGGCATTCTTAGGGTACGTCACGAGAACAGAGCAGACTGTTTATTGATTCAACGTTTTTGGAACGATTCAATCATGATTCATTTTGGAATCTGAATGACTCAATCACCGTTCGATTCACGGATACAATTTTGAGAATTGATTCTTTCCAATTCAAAGAATCAAAACAAATATTTTAATCGATTCACGTTTGATTCAACATTTAAATATATGTCGTCAATTTATGTCAAATCAATCCAAATGGAAACATACATATATATGATCATTAGAACATTGTTACAGCAATACTATTTCAGTATAAATGGATGTAGCCACTGGGACTGCATGTATTTGCACAATTTACCAGTGTACTTGAATCGTTAAGAATCGTTAAATCCTTTGATTCAATCAGCCTTGATTTGATTCGGGTTTTGATTCAATCACGATTCATGAATCAAAATATCTGGTGGTGAATCAATTATTTTTGGATTCAAGGAATTTTGATTGAACGATTCCAATCGATTCAATCAGTGTCGAATCAATAACCAGTCTTGGAACAGAGTCGTGACTTACGTGCAGCGGCACGTTGTGTCACGTAACCAGCATATTTATAAGTCGTAAGATGTGCATAATTATCGAGCGAATGTGAGATCTTCAGTCATCTAGGGGGGGGGGGATCTACGTATGAGCGGATCTGGCCCGACCCACAGACTGATCGGGCAATAACAGCGCGCATGTGTAGCGAGTCTGTGCGGCAGACCATGGTTGGAAATATAGGGTCTGTTCCCGTGGTACATCCAATTGGCTCTAACTGCCTCTAACTTCCTCCAAGCTCCTCCGGTCGTTCCTGTGGCTGCTCCAATCTGCTCCAAGCTCGCCCGAAACCTCCTCCAAACGCATCCAACTTGCTCCCGAAATCGAGGTGGGAAAACCGGAGGAGATTGGAGGCTGATGGCGCGATGATACATTGTTAGTGTTGTGCCCTGGTGCTGATTGGGTCGACGACCCAAAGGGACTCAAACTACCCCCCCCCCCCCCCAGGGTCAAATCTTGGGACTCTTTCGGAGGTCCACACAGTTCATTTCTATCATATAGGTGGCGCTATATGTCTATGTACCATGCACTATAGGTGGCGCTCGCTGCAGCGGGGCACTGGCGCTTTGTTAGACTGCATTCTGCAGTCTGCACCTGTCTGCTGCTCCTTTGAACCATGGCTTCCAGAACGCCGCATTTCTCAGAGCAAGTGCAACATATGCATGTCCTCTTTTGACCCCAAGGCAATGCCTATAGTGCTTGCCGCTAATGAAAATAGTGACGACTGACGTGTACCTAATTTAACTTTAAAAGGCTGCCACTCATTGAACGTGCGTGATATTATGTGTTATGCTTGTCCTACCTGCTGCTAAGCTATGATATGGATGTATTGTTGCGTATATGTTTTATGAGTTATCGAGCAAATTCGGTTTATCCCGACCCCTACCGCAAACTATTGTTTCCATTTTCGTCCCTCATCCATTTTTCCTCTTCTGCCATCAGCTTTCCCGCCTGATCCTGCTCCCGGTCCTTCTGGTCCCTGCGATCTGACACCATGGCGCATCGTAGATATGGACGCACCGAATCAGCCGCCTGGGAGTTACATCCCGAAGCAAATCCTCAGCGGAAGGAAGCTGGCGTTTATGGACCACTGGTACACGCTGCATCCCTGGATTCACTTCTGCTCCGCTCGGGGCAAAGTGCTGTGCTTCCACTGTGCTCGGGCGAGTGAGCAGGGCAATGATAGCCCGGCGAGGGAGACCGCGTTCACCTGCGACGGCTTCAACAACTGGAAGAAGGCGCGGCAGAGGTTCGCGCAGCACGCACGATCTGAACATCATCTAGGTAACCTGCCACCGTCAAGCCGACAAATCACGAAGGTGATTGAAACAGCAGACGCCAAACAGCAGAAGGTCAACAGGGCTAACCTTACCAGGCTCATCACCAGCATCATGTACCTGGCTAGGCAAGGTCTGGCGATCAGGGGCCACGAGACCTACGAAGGAAACCTCGTCGAGCTGCTGAAGCTGCGAGCCAGCGACAGCGCGGAGCTGGAGGGGTGGCTGCGGAGGAGGGAACGCTACACACATCCTGACATTCAAAACGAGGTGCTGCATCTCATCAGCCACGAGGTCCTCCGCGATATCATCTTGGAGATGCGCGACACCACAGCTGATGGCTCACCGAGCGTGGTTCACTTCTCGGTCGTGGTCGACGGCACACAAGATATCAGCGGCGATGAGCAGCAGTCAATCTGTGTCAGGTATGTGGACAAAGACTTCAAGGTGCATGAGGAGTTCCTGGGATTTTACCGAGCCCAGTCAACGACAGGTGCCGATTTGTCTCGACTGATCGAAGATGCACTGCGGCGTCTGAACCTGCCTCTGGCTCGCCTCCGGGGCCTGACATTTGACGGAGCTGCCAACATGGCTGGGAGAGTTCGCGGGGTGCAGGCCATTCTCCGTGATAAACAGCCTCTGGCCCTATTCGTACACTGCGGTGCCCACTGCGTAAACCTCGTCGCCAAAGACAGCTGTGATGTGTCGGTGCTGATCCGAAACGCTCTGTTCACCATCAACGAGGTGGGCCGCTTGTTTGGAGAATCGATGAAGTTCCGCGAGAAGTTCGCGGAACTTTGTGTGGGCGAGAGCGAATCGCCTAAAAAGCTGCGGCCTCTGTGTCCCACCCGGTGGACAGTCCGGCTGCAAGCGATGGACGCGGCTCTCGCCCGGTACGACGAGGTGCTGAGTACAGCGGAAGAGCTGGGCGCCGGCCGCTCTCACATCGCGGCAAGAGCAGCCGGCCTGCACGCACAGCTGCGCAAGCAGTCCACGCTGCTGGCGCTTCACCTGGCGCTCGTGGTGCTGTCGCCGCTGGATCGCCTCAACAAGGTCATCCAGGGCTCACGCTGCACCGTGTCCCAGCTCCTGAGCAGTGTTCAGCTCACCAAGGAGCTGCTGCAAGCGGAGCGTGACGGGGCCGACAACTCCATCCAGGAGTTTCTGCGAAAGGTGGAGGCGTCCAGCTGCGACACGCCTGTCGCGCTGTCCCGTGAGAAGCGCGTCCCAGCTCGTTTCGCCGGAGCTGGAGAGCAGCACCACGCCAGGGACCTGGCCCAGTACCTGCGTGGGGAGCTGCTGCTGGCGATCGACGCAGCCTGCATGCAACTGGCCGAACGATTCGATCAGGAGGGCATCACAGAACATACCAAGGTTGAGAAGGCTCTGCTATCTCGCTGCAACATCACAGAGCTCGACGAGCTGCTGAAGGACAGTCCGTGGAGGGCAGAGGTGTCGGTGGCTGACTTGGTGCCGCAGCTGCAGGTTCTTTACAAACAGAGCCAGCCGGAGAATCTTGCCGCGGCAGTAGCCGTGGTGACTGCTCTCGGACAAAGCGCTCGTGCCATGTTCCCCGACGCGGTAAAGCTGATCCGACTACCGCTCACCCTTCCAGCGTCGTCTGCGACGGCTGAGCGTAGCTTCAGTGCGCTTCGGCGACTGAAGATGTGGTTACGGTCTACGATGGGACAGGCGCGCCTGAACTCGGTGGCGGTCTGTCACGTTCACCGTGACCGGGTGGCTGCCGTGAGCTCCGACCGGGTGGTCACGGCGTTCATCAGCCTCAGTCCCCGCCGAGAGCGTGTGTTCGGCTCCATGTAAATAGTGATACGGGCGGAACCCGTGAAACCGTCCGAGGAAATCAGGGTTGGATGTTTTAATTTTGCCATTGCTTACTCATCTTCTGCAAGCGACGCATCTCGCTTCAAGACATCTCGTGTAGCGACCTAGTTTAGACGTGCAAATATGTGTTGTCCTGTCGAACATTTTGAATGCGTGGCGTGTGCTTTAACAGTTGACGAAGACAAAAACTAACTTAAGGAAGCTAGTGGTTCGGTATCGTATTTTTAGTACATTGTTTCTGAAAATATAAATCCGATCGTGTTCATAATTGATCTTTTGAACATAAAAAGGTCATTGAGGATACAGATTCGATGATCTTTTATGCTGAATTCATTCCTATATTATCATTATCGTTCTTCTCGTTGCGTTTGATTTATATCCTGCCATGAAATCAGATAATCGGATTAGATTATGCCGATAATAGTTACCAAGATAAAAATGTACAATTGATGCGGTCATTGACATCCATGCGACATGCGTCCCCACTAGCCAGGGGGGGGGGGGGGGCAAAGCAGCCATGGCTCCCAAAAACGCCTAAAATCGGAGCAAAATTGACACATTTCCTAATATAGAAGAAAATCTAAGCAACTTTTACTAAGCAAAGTTTGTTTTAAATCAGCTATCAGTGTTAGCTATGCAAACTATGCAGCTATGCAAGCGAAATCCGATGAGTTTTCAGCATTGTGTGACACTTTTTGGAATTTGCCCCCCCCCCCAAACCCCCCATGCCCCCAAACCACCGTTCTGAATCCGCCAATGTGCGTCCCCCCCCCCCCCCCCCAGTGAAAAATCCGTGGCGACGCCCATGGTGATATGTGTGTGTATGTATGGTATGTGCGTGTGTGACTGTGTGTTTTTCCACCGTGACACTTTTGACTTTCCTACTGTTTAACTTCTTCGACCAAGGACACAGAATAGCCACGCTTTTATCGTGGAGTGTCTGCTATTGTCAATACAATACAATACAATACAATACAAAGGCAACAGGGTCCGGTCCTTGCAAATTATTGATACGCACTCGGTCCTGGAAGCGGCCCGGTCTTGGTTACTGGTCAGGCCCGATCGAGGCAGGGGCCCGGTGCTGGTAAAGGCGTGTACCAGGGGTAATCAGGCGTCGAGCCCGGTTCCTTCGAATTATTGATATCACCGGCACATTCCTGGCATGGCAGTAAGGCAGGGACCCGGTCTTGATCAGGCCCGATTCTGACAAAATGTGGCATGCCAGGGCCGTCCTAATGAGGGCCCTCTCATGACGGGCTGTTCTCTGCGAACCGAGAGCCCATGTTAAAACAGGCCCGCTCGAACATGGTCAAATGCGCGGTCGAGGCAGACAGAGGTCGAGAAAAGCTGTCTTGCAAATTACGAATTTTGTGAAGAAAACCTTATATTTTCGGTGTCTCATACGAGCCTTCTTTACGCAACGTTAAGCTGAGCCTAGCCAAAGTTGGGAGGCCGTCCGTCCTGCCGTCCTGAAGTTGGGGGGGGGGGGGGGACAAGAACACCCTCTGCCCCCCCCCCCCCCCCACCCCCTGTTCCCGGGCCTATGCGTCGGTGGCAGCCGTGTCACGGACGTCTCCAGCGCCAGCGCTGGCTGTGCGCTGCGCGCTCTGCCGCCAATTACATCACATCAAGTCTTTTTGGCTCAGACAAGGCGCTCGCTCAAGCGGTGTCACCCCCTGATGTGTTCATAAGCTATAAATATTATTGGCCATAACTTTGTCAATTTCCATTGGATTTCCAATTGAAAATAATGTCTACACTCGTCTTGAAAATGCACAACTTTTGATGGGTGGTTCGTACCTGTAACTGCAATGCTCGCTGCAGTAGAAGCACATCCAGAATGTATGCCCCTGTTGGTGGTGATGACATCAGCCGCGAACGTTGTAGGCGCAGATGCAGAGTACTTTCTTAATATGAATCCGAACCCTTCGCCACTTCCACGTCAGCACAACGAAATGGAGAGGTAGTCCATAGATGCTGGGCAGTGAGACAGTGAGGAAGTGAGGCAGTGAGGCAGTGAGGCAGTGAGAAAGAGAAATGACCACATTGGAGCCTGGTGTGACTGTATTCAGATCTGCATGTTTGAACTATATACACAGTTACGACTTACGGCGGACAAATGAATGAGTTATGGCAGACAGAGTCAAAGCATAGGTGAACAGGAATATGCAGTAGTTAGTGAGAAAGTACATCAGGTAAATTAAATAGCGCCCTTGTAGATAGTATAATGCGCATAATGATAGATCTAAAACCGTCAGATAAAACAGCATTTAAGTAGGATATTTTTGCTTAGAGGTGAGCAGTGCCCTCTATCGGTACTTGGCGGAACTGTAACTTCGCTATGACGCAACTATACTACCCAACGCAAACCTAACTGAAAATACACGCACGCCACGCACCGCTACACCCCTATTATACATGTGACTTCAGGTTTTGAGTAAATAACTTGGTTAATTTTGAACCGATTGCCAATAGAAAATTACCAAAATGTGCTTCGTGAAAATACGCATGTTTTGATGGGTGGCTGGTCGTGGTACCTGCAATATATTGATTAAATTGTGCAAATGTTGTTTCTTACATTACGCTGTCTTGCGGACGTCTGTCAAAACAGCTACAGATTCAGATTCACATTCAGCTTCACATTCGGACCCCTCAGAATTCGCCCTAAATTCGCACACTTATGCAGTTTAACGAGTCACTTACAATGGTAATGTCCGTTTGGCGCCACATTTAATACTTTGACCTCCAAAGGCAATCCAATTTTCTGAGGTCACAGGGTGCCCCCAAAGAATCTCATCAAAATTGGTGGTCACATGCAGTTTGACATGCTGATTGCGATGCTGAAGTCTGTTCGGCGCCACATTAAAATACTTTGGCTTTCAGACTCAGAGGTCATCCAAGTTTCTGAGGTCACAGCGTGACCCCCTCAGAATGTCTCAAAATTAATGTACACATGAAGTTTGAGATGCTGATTAGGAGGCTTAAGTCTG
Organism: Chirona hameri; assembly: GCA_036785665.1. Taxonomy (NCBI): domain Eukaryota; kingdom Metazoa; phylum Arthropoda; class Thecostraca; order Balanomorpha; family Balanidae; genus Chirona; species Chirona hameri. Next base: position 72,354 of record JAXIVJ010001986.1, on the reverse strand, counting down.
TTCGGAGTCACATTTAATACTTTGACCTTCAGAGCTCATCCAAGTTTATGGATTCACAGGGTGACCCCCTCAGAATCTAATCACCATTGGTGTACACATGCAGTTTGACATGCTAATTACGATGCTGAAGTCTGTTTGACGCCAAAATTAATACTTTGACTTCCAGAGGTCATCGAACTTTTTGAGGTCACAGGATGACTCCTTCAGAATTTACCCAAACTTGGTGTACAAATGCAGTTTGACACGCTGATTACGATTCTGAAGTCCGTTCGGTGCCATATTTAATACTTTGCCCAGCTTCACATTCTAATGGACATTCGTGCTCCCTCGGAATTCGCTCTAATTTCGTGCATTGTTGTAGTGTGACGAGCCACTTACAATGGTGAGGTACGTTGCGCGCCAAATTTAATGTTTTGGCCTCCAGAGGTCATCAAAGTTTCTGAGGTCACAAGGTGACCCCTCAGAATCTCATCAAAATTGGTATACTCGTGCAGTTTAACATGATGATTGCGATGATGAAGTCTGTTCGGCGCCACATTTAATACTTTGACCCTCAGAGGTCATCCAAGTTTCTGAGGTCACAGGGTGACCCCCTCAGAATGTCATCACAATTGGTGTACACATGCAGTTTCAGGTGCTGATTACAAACTGCATATGTACACCAAGTTTGGTTAAATTCCGAGGGGATCACCCTGTGACCTCAGAAACTTTGATGACCTCTAAAATAAAAGTATTAAATGTGGCGCCAAACAGACTTCAGCATCGTAATCAGCATGTCAAACTACATGGGTGCACAATTATGATCAGATTATGAGGGGATCACCCCGTGACCTCTGGTGAACTGATCAACTTTGATGACCTCTAGAGGCCAAAGTATTACATTTTGCGCTCAGCAGACTTCACCATTGTAAGTGGCTCGTCACACTGCATAAGTGCGCGAAATTAGAGCGAATTCTGAGGGAGTCCGAATGTCCATTCGAATGTGAAGCTGGCCAAAGTATGAAATGTGGCGCCGAACAGACTTAGAATCGTTATCAGCGTGCCAAACTGCATTTGTACACCAAGTTTGGTTAAATGCTGAGGAGGTCACCCTGTGACCTCAGAAACTGTGATGACCTCTGGAGGCTAAAGTATTAAATTTGGCGCGCAACTGACTTCACCATTTTAAGTGGCTTGTCACACTGCATAAGTGGACGAAATAAAAGCGAATTCCGAGGGACTCCGAATGTCCATTCGAATGTGAAGCTGGCCAAAATATTAAATGTGGCGCCGAACAGACTTCAAAATCGTAATCGGCGTGTTAAACTGCATGCGTACACACATTTTGATGAGATTCTGAGGGGGTCACCCTGTGACCTCAGAAACTTGGATGACCTCTGAAGGTCAAAGTATTAAATATGGTGCCGAACAGACTTCAGTATCGCAATCAGCATGCCATACTGCATGTGAACACTAATTTTGATGAGATTCTGAGGGAGTCACCCTGTGACCACGTAAATATGGATTACTTCTGAAGGTCAAAGTATTAAATGTGGCGCCGAACAGACTTCAGTATCGCAATCAGCATGTCAAACTGCATTTTCGCACCAATTTTTATCAGATTATGAGGGGGTCACTCCGGGACCTCTGGGGAACTTATCAACTTTGATGACCTCTAGAGGCCAAAGTAGTAAATGTGGCGCTCAACGGACTTCACTATTGTAAGTGCCTCGCCACACTGCATAAGTGCGCGAAATTAGAGCGAATTCCGAGGGAGTCTGAATGCCCATTCGAATGTGAAGCTGGCCAAAGTATTAAATGTGGCGCCAAAAAGACTTCAGAATCGTAATCATCGTCAAACTGCATATGTACACCAAGTTTGGTTAAATTCTGAGGGGGTCAATCTGTGACCTCAGCAACTTGGATGACCTCTGAAGATCAAAGTATTAATTGTGGCGCCAAACAGACTTTAACATCGCAATCATCAGGTCAAACTGCATGTGTACACACATTCTGATGAGCTGCTGAGCTGCTGACCCTTTGACCTCAGAAACGTGGATGACTTCTGGAGTTCAAAGTATTAAATGTGGCGCCAAACGGACTTCACCATTCTTAATCAGTATGTCAAACTGCATGTGTGCACCAATTTGGATGACATTCTGAGGAAGTCACCCTGTGACCTCAAAAACTTGGATGACCTCTGAAGGTCAAAGTATTTCATGTGGCGCCGAACAGACTTCAGCATCGTAATCAGCATCTCAAATGGCATGTGTCCACTATTTTTTATGACATTCTGAGCGGGTCTTCCTGTGACCTCAGAAACTTGGATGATCTCTGGAGGTCAAAGTATTAAATGGGGCGCCGAACGGACATCACCATCGTAAGTGACTCGTTAAACTGCATAAGTGTGCGAATTTAGGGCGAATTCTGAGGGGTCCGAATGTGAAGCTGAATGTGAATCTGAAACTGTAGCTGTTTTGACAGGCGTGTCTTGCGGCAAGTTTGTGATGAGCTATATTATTGGCCATAACTTTGTCAATTTTCATTGGCTTTCCAATTGAAAATAATACCGACACTCGTCGTGAAAAGGCACACCTTTTGATGGGTGGCTCGTACCGGTAGCTACAAATTATCCGCAATAGAAGCCAGTGGCGGATCCAGGGGGGGGGGGGCGTAGGGGCTGAAGCCCCCTGCCTTAGAAAACGGCGCCATTTTTGTATAGGATTTGCCGCCGCCGAAGGCGCCGTAGCGTTTTCGGGAGGCCGCCAGGGCGCCCTTGCGTCTACCAACAGCATCGTAGCACTCTTGGAAGGCACCCTGGCACCCTCAGAAGACATCTTGCCGCCCTCACAACGCATTATGCCGCCCTCGGAAGGTACATCGCCGCCCTCGGAAGGCATTATGCCGCCCTCGGAAGGCACCATGCCGTCCCCGTCACCGAGGAAATATGCCGCCCTCAGGCCTGAAGCCCCCTGCCTTAGAAAATCCTGGATCCGCCCCTGATAGAAGCACATGCACATGTAACCGATACATTAAGGATAAATTCTGAATGTGGTCACAGTTTTAAGTAATTACCTCTGTCAATTGTAAACCGATTTCCAATTGAAAATTACCAATAGATGCTTCGTAATAAGACGCATTTGTTGATTAGTGGCTGGTCGGCGTTCATGCAATATATCGATTAAATTTTGTGAAAAGTTTGTTTTTCGTTTACGATGAATTGACGCTTAGCCCAAAATATTATTCGCCATAACTTGTTCAATTTTCATTGGCTTTCCAATTGAAAACAATGTCGACACTTGTCGTGAAAAGGCACACCTTTTGATGGGTGGCTCGAACCGGTAGCTGCAATATTAACTGCGCATCCACACATTTATTTACATCTACCACACCGATGAACACACATTTAAACACATTTATGGGCAGGTATATCATTTGTATTTATGCTCATGAACATTATGGGTATGTGTTCACGCAACGCCACTCCAACTCTACTCATAGATGGTCATAGTGTACACATTCATACATTTTCAATCGCGACCAATATACTCGCGAGTCGCGACCCAGCGAACGAAGTTGTTAGTGTCAAGGTTACTTTACTAATACAAGGATAGACTTTTGCCGGTATGACGTCACAACTCGTTTTGGTGACGCAAGATTATTGTGACGTCATTTGTATTAATATCAGTATTTTTCAAATTATGACAAATTAGTACTTTGTTCGCAAAAACGAATGCCAGAACCGTAATCAGGACCCTCTTTTCCATCATTCCACATGCTTTTCCTAAGGTGTTCCCTTTAATTCGGCTCCTATGGGGAGTAGACGGAATAAAAAAACGCCGTTCGATAGCTCGTCAAACAGAAAGTAGACATATTTTGGTATGTTTTGCCCCAGGTTATTATTAAAGGAAATAGTTCACCTTCGGAATTTTTTTCAGAACACGATTTTATTATATTTTTTAATACAGTTTCTTTTTTTCTTTTCAAAAATGGTCCTACATCGCGCCAATTCAGGACAGAAGGTCATAAATTATTAATGTTATGGTGTGCGTTATTGGTCTGCGCATGCTCAGACCAGTGCCGACCAGCCACTCTCAGACGGTACGGTATATCATATATGCGCCGCATTCCTTCGCCAAAAAGTCAAATATCTTCGGCTGGAGTCTTTTCAGCCAAGAAAAGTTGCAGATAAGGATTTCTCAACACGGGCTACAAAACTGCTATTTCAGTTAAAAATCCCATGTTGAAGGTGAACTATTTTGTTGAAGGTGAACTAAGGTGAACTATTTTTAAGGTCACCCGAGGTCACCCGAGGTCACTAGAGGTCACCATATATGTTTGGGTAACTTTGTTCGCAAATAACTTGTTACCTAATCAATATAATGTATTAATTTTGTCGCTATCGTGCCTGTCTCGTCAAGGCGCTTCGAATAATATTCATGAAGACTAGGTTAGGTCATTTTATAAATTTGACCGCAGGTCAAGTTCAAGTGATGGCTCAAGTAGGTCATGTTGCATATTGGAAGACGTGTCCCGACGAGACAAACACATTGGTGCAGGTTTCGCTTCCCTATCTGCATTCTGTCGAGAGTAATTGACACAGAGGTGTTCGTGACCTCGGATGACCTAGGCTGACCCTTTATGGGTCACTGAACAAAAACATGCACATAGGTCATCAATAATGGCCTATGATAACATGATCCAGAAGGAATTGTACTGTTATCTTGCGTATTTTCGGAATAGGAAGCATTTTAACCCACACCTTGCGGGGGAAGCGTTTAGACCCCCCCCCCCCCCCCCGGTTTCTCGAGGATAGCAAAAAACGGCAGCGCGTAGCGCCGCCGTTTTTGGCACAGGTGTTGGAGCATCAATTGTCCACATAGTGTAAAATTCTTGATCTCGGGTCATTTGAGGTCAGGTCACCAGGCCAGGTCACGTGACCCCCACCTCCAAAAAAAAGTGTCTGGTGGTACCACAGCCACAGTTTTTAGCCGATCGATTTCGTACTTACAGGATTTCATAAAGGCAATGGTACCTACAATTCGTTTATCTCGGATTTTGTATATCGGTGACCTAAGATCGGGTCAATTTCATGACCTCCCCATTACAAATCAATGGGGAAATAATCAAATGTTTCCTATTCTGAGGATACACATTATATCAGCCCAATTCCTTCCGGATCATGTTATGATTGGCCATTCTTGAAGTTATAGTTGCAATTTTTGTTCAGTGACCCCCACAGGGTCAGATGAGGTCATCCAAGTTCACCAACACTTTTTTGTCAATAACTCTCGACAAAATGAGGACCGATTTTGATTTTTGTTGTTTTATTCTGACCGACATTTTGACTACGCCCGGTTGTGGAGGATAAATGGTGGCCATTATCATTACACATTATCATTACACATTGCCATTACACATTGCCATTACACATTGCCATTACACATTTAATTGGAAACGTGAGAAGCCTGATCAGTTTGAGCTGGCAGCTGTCCTTTCAGCTTGTGTAGTTAACTGTCTAGCTTCATTTGTACATACACCAGGTTCAGAGGGATGGCGACTGTAAACTGACTGAATGGCTCCAGGCGACTGTGAACTGACTGAATGGCTCCAGACCAGAGCGACTGTGAACTGACTGAATGGCTCCAGACCAGGGCGACTGTGAACTGACTGAATGGCTCCAGATCAGGGCGACTGTGAACTGACTGAATGGCTCCAGACCAGGGCGACTGTGAACTGACTGAATGGCTCCAGACCAGGGCGACTGTGAACTGACTGAATGGCTCCAGACCAGGGCGACTGTGAACTGACTGAATGGCTCCAGACCAGGGCGACTGTGAACTGACTGAATGGCTCCAGACCAGGGCGACTGTGAACTGACTGAATGGCTCCAGACCAGGGCGACTGTGAACTGACTGAACGGCTCCAGACCAGGGCGACTGTGAACTGACTGAATGGCTCCAGACCACGGCGACTGTGAACTGACTGAATGGCTCCAGATCAGGGCGACTGTGAACTGACTGAATGGCTCCAGACCAGGGCGTATTTTAACATAGTAACTGGACTGAATTGCTACAGATGACGATGACTGAATGACAATGGCAGTCTGCCGTCTCAACCTGTCCTCTGACCGTGTCGCCTCCGGCTGTGTGCAGCGTGACCGTGTCGCCTCCGGCTGTGTGTAGGTGCAGTGTGACCGTGTCGCCTCCGGCTGTGTGCAGTGTGACCGTGTCGCCTCCGGCTGTGTGCAGCGTGACCGTGTCGCCTCCGGCTGTGTGTAGGTACAGCGTGACCGTGTCGCCTCCGGCTGTGTGCAGTGTGACCGTGTCGCCTCCGGCTGTGTGTAGGTGCAGCGTGACCGTGTCGCCTCCTGCTGTGTGCAGCGTGACCGTGTCTTCTCCGGCTGTGTGTAGGTACAGCGTGACCGTGTTGCCTCCGGCTGTGTGTAGGTGCAGCGTGACCGTGTCGCCTCCGGCTGTGTGTAGGTGCAGTGTGACCGTGTCGCCTACGGCTGTGTGTAGGCGCAGCGTGACCGTGTCGCCTCCGGCTGTGTGTAGGTGCAGTCTGACCGTGTCGCCTCCGGCTGTGTGTAGGTGCAGCGTGAACGTGTCGCCTCCGGCTGTGTGTAGGTGCAGTGTGACCGTGTCGCCTCCGGCTGTGTGTAGGTGCAGTGTGACCGTGTCGCCTCCGGCTGTGTGTAGGTGCAGCGTGACTGTGTCGCCTCCGGCTGTGTGTAGATGCAGCGTGACCGTGACGCCTCGGGCTGTGTGTAGTTGCAGCGTGACTGTGTCGCCTCCGGCTGTGAGTAGGTGCAGTGTGACCGTGTCGCCTCCGGCTGTGTGTAGGTGCAGCGTGACCGTGACGCCTCGGGCTGTGTGTAGGTGCAGCGTGACCGTGTCGCATCCGGCTGTGAGTAGGTGCAGTGTGACCGTGTCGCCTCCGGCTGTGTGTAGGTGCAGCGTGACCGTGTCGCCTCTGGATGTGTGTAGGTGCAGTCTGACCGTGTCACCTCCGGCTGTGTGTAGGTGCAGTCTGACCGCGTCGCCTCCGGATGTGTGTAGGTGCAGTCTGACCGTGTCACCTCCGGCTGTGTGTAGGTGCAGTCTGACCGTGTCGCCTCCGGCTGTGTGTAGGTGCAGCGTGACCGTGTCGCCTCGGGATGTGTGTAGGTGCAGTCTGACCGTGTCGCCTCCGGCTAAGTGTAGGTGCAGTGTGACCGTGTCGCCTCCGGCTGTGTCTAGGTACAGCGTGACTGTGTCACCTCCGGCTGTGTGTAGGTGCAGTCTGACCGTGTCGCCTCCGGCTGTGTGCAGTGTGACCGTGTCGCCTCTGGCTGTGTGCAGCGTGACCGTGTCGCCTCCGGCTGTGTGTAGATGCAGCGTGACCGTGTCGCCTCCGGCTGTGTGTAGGTGCAGCGTGACCGTGTCACCTCCGGCTGTGTGTAGATATGCAGTGTGACCGTGTCGCATCCGGCTGTGTGTAGGTGCAGTGTGACCGTGTCGCCTCCGGCTGTGTGTAGGTGCAGTGTGACCGTGTCGCCTCCGGCTGTGTGTAGGTGCAGCGTGACCGTGTCGCCTCCGGCTGTGTGTAGCGTGACCGTGTCGCCTCCGGCTGTGTGTAGGTGCAGCGTCACCGTTTCGCCTCCGGCTGTGTGTAGCGTGACCGTGTCGCCTCCGGCTGTGTGTAGGTGCAGCGTCACCGTTTCGCCTCCGGCTGTGTGTAGGTGCAGCGTGACCGTGTAGCCTCCGGCTGTGTGTAGGTGCAGCGTGACCGTGTCACCTCCGACTGTGTGTAGGTACAGTGTGACCGTGTCGCCTCCGGCTGTGTGTAGGTGCAGTGTGACCGTGTCGCCTCCGGCTGTGTGCAGGTGCAGTGTGACCGTGTCGCCTCCGGATGTGTGTAGGTGCAGTGTGACCGTGTCGCCTCCGGCTGTGTGTAGGTGCAGTGTGACCGTGTCGCCTCCGGTTGTGTGCAGCGTGACCGTGTCGCCTCCGGCTGTGTGTAGGTGCAGTGTGACCGTGTGGCCTCCGACTGTGTGTAGGTGCAGTGTGACCGTGTCGCCTCCGGCTGTGTGTAGGTGCAGCGTGACCGTATCGCCTCCGGCTGTGTGTAGGTGCAGCGTGACCGTGTCGCCTCCGGCTGTGTGTAGTAGGTGCAGTCTGACCGTGTCGCCTCCGGCTGTGTGCAGTGTGACCGTGTCGCCTCTGGCTGTGTGCAGCGTGACCGTGTCGCCTCCGGCTGTGTGTAGGTGCAGCGTGACCGTGTCACCTCCGGCTGTGTGTAGGTGCAGTGTGACCGTGTCGCCTCCGGCTGTGTGTAGGTGCAGCGTGACCGTGTCGCCTCCGGATGTGTGTAGGTTCAGTGTGACCATGTCGCCTCCGGCTGTGTGTAGGTACAGCGTGACTGTGTCGCCTCCGGCTGTGAGTAGGTGCAGCGTGACCGTGTCGCCTCCGGCTGTGTGTAGTAGGTGCAGTCTGACCGTGTCGCCTCCGGCTGTGTGCAGTGTGACCGTGTCGCCTCCTGCTGTGTGCAACGTGACCGTGTCGCCTCCGGCTGTGTGTAGGTGCAGCGTGACCGTGTTGCCTCCGGATGTGTGTAGGTGCAGTCTGACCGTGTCGCCTCCGGCTGTGTGTAGGTGCAGTGTGACCGTGTCGCCTCCGGCTGTGTGTAGGTACAGCGTGACTGTGTCGCCTCCGGCTGTGTGTAGGTGCAGTCTGACCGTGTCGCCTCCGGCTGTGTGCAGTGTGACCGTGTCGCCTCTGGCTGTGTGCAGCGTGACCGTGTCGCCTCCGGCTGTGTGTAGGTGCAGCGTGACCGTGTCGCCTCCGGCTGTGTGTAGGTGCAGTGTGACAGTGTCGCCTCCGGCTGTGTGTAGATGCAGTGTGACCGTGTCGCCTCCGGCTGTGTGTAGGTGCAGTCTGACCGTGTCGCCTGCGGCTGTGTGCAGTGTGACCGTGTCGCCTCCGGCTGTGTGTAGGTGCAGCGTGACCGTGTCGCCTCCGGTTGTGTGTAGGTTCAGTGTGACCGTGTCGCCTCCGGCTGTGTGTAGGTGCAGTGTGACCGTGTCGCCTCCGGCTGTGTGTAGGTGCAGCATGACTGTGTCGCCTCCGGCTGTGTGCAGTGTGACCGTGTCGCCTCCGGCTGTGTGTAGGTGCAGTGTGACCGTGTCGCCTCCGGCTGTGTGTAGGTGCAGCGTGACCGTGTCGCCTCCGGATGTGTGTAGGTTCAGTGTGACCGTGTCGCCTCCGGCTGTGTGTAGGTGCAGTGTGACCGTGTCGCCTCCGGCTGTGTGTAGGTGCAGTGTGATCGTGTTGCCTCCGGCTGTGTGTAGGTGAAGCGTGACCGTGTCGCCTCCGGCTGTGTGTAGGTGCAGCGTGACCGTGTCGCCTCCGGCTGTGTGTAGGTGCAGCGTGACCGTGTCGCCTCCGGCTGTGTGTAGGTGCAGTGTGACCGTGTCGCCTCCGGCTGTGTGTAGGTGCAGCGTGACTGTGTCGCCTCCGGCTGTGTGCAGCGTGACCGTGTCGCCTCCGGCTGTGTGTAGGTGCAGCGTGACCGTGTCCCCTCCGGCTGTGTGTAGGTGCAGCGTGACCGTGTCGCCTCCGGCTGTGTGTAGGTGCAGTGTGACCGTGTCGCCTCCGGCTGTGTGTAGGTGCAGCGTGACCGTGTCACTTCCGGCTGTGTGTAGGTGCAGCGTGACCGTGTCGCCTCCGGCTGTGAGTAGGTGCAGCGTGACCGTGTCGCCTCCGGCTGTGTGTAGGTGCAGTCTGACCGTGTCGCCTCCGGCTGTGTGTAGGTGCAGAGTGACCGTGTCGCCTCCGGCTGTGTGTAGGTGCAGCGTGACCGTGTCGCCTCCTGCTGTGTGCAACGTGACCGTGTCGCCTCCGGCTGTGTGTAGGTGCAGCGTGACCGTGTCGCCTCCGGATGTGTGTAGGTGCAGCGTCACCGTGTCCCCTCCGGCTGTGTGTAGGTGCAGCGTGACCGTGTCGCCTCCGGCTGTGTGTAGGTGCAGCGTGACCGTGTCGCCTCCGGCTGTGAGTAGGTGCAGCGTGACCGTGTCGCCTCCGGCTGTGTGTAGGTGCAGTGTGACCGTGTCGCCTCCGGCTGTGTAGGTGCAGTCTGACCGTGTCGCCTCCGGCTGTGTGTAGGTGCAGCGTGACCGTGTCGCCTCCGGCTGTGTGTAGGTGCAGTGTGACCGTGTCGCCTCCGGCTGTGTGTAGGTGCAGCGTGACCGTGTCACTTCCGGCTGTGTGTAGGTGCAGCGTGACCGTGTCGCCTCCGGCTGTGAGTAGGTGCAGCGTGACCGTGTCGCCTCCGGCTGTGTGTAGGTGCAGTGTGACCGTGTCGCCTCCGGCTGTGTAGGTGCAGTATGACCGTGTCGCCTCCGGCTGTGTGTAGGTGCAGCGTGACCGTGTCGCCTCCGGCTGTGTGTAGGTGCAGTGTGACCGTGTCGCCTCCGGCTGTGTGTAGGTGCAGTGTGACCGTGTCGCCTCCGGCTGTGTGTAGGTGCAGTGTGACCGTGTCGCCTCCGGCTGTGTGTAGGTGCAGCGTGACCGTGTCGCCTCCTGCTGTGTGCAGCGTGACCGTGTCTTCTCCGGCTGTGTGTAGGTACAGCGTGACCGTGTTGCCTCCGGCTGTGTGTAGGTGCAGCCTGACCGTGTCGCCTCCGGCTGTGTGTAGGTGCAGTGTGACCGTGACGCCTCCGGCTGTGTGTAGGTGCAGCGTGACCGTGTCGCCTACGGCTGTGTGTAGGCGCAGCGTGACCGTGTCGCCTCCGGCTGTGTGTAGGTGCAGTCTGACCGTGTCGCCTCCGGCTGTGTGTAGGTGCAGCGTGACCGTGTCGCCTCCGGCTGTGTGTAGGTGCAGTGTGACCGTGTCGCCTCCGGCTGTGTGTAGGTGCAGTGTGACCGTGTCGCCTCCGGCTGTGTGTAGGTGCAGCGTGACTGTGTCGCCTCCGGCTGTGTGTAGGTGCAGCGTGACCGTGACGCCTCGGGCTGTGTGTAGTTGCAGCGTGACTGTGTCGCCTCCGGCTGTGAGTAGGTGCAGTGTGACCGTGTCGCCTCCGGCTGTGTGTAGGTGCAGCGTGACCGTGACGCCTCGGGCTGTGTGTAGGTGCAGCGTGACCGTGTCGCCTCCGGCTGTGAGTAGGTGCAGTGTGACCGTGTCGCCTCCGGCTGTGTGTAGCTGCAGCGTGACCGTGTCGCCTCTGGATGTGTGTAGGTGCAGTCTGAACGTGTCACCTCCGGCTGTGTGCAGGTGCAGTCTGACCGCGTCGCCTCCGGATGTGTGTAGGTGCAGTCTGACCGTGTCACCTCCGGCTGTGTGTAGGTGCAGTCTGACCGTGTCGCCTCCGGCTGTGTGTAGGTGCAGCGTGACCGTGTCGCCTCGGGATGTGTGTAGGTGCAGTCTGACCGTGTCGCCTCCGGCTAAGTGTAGGTGCACTGTGACCGTGTCGCCTCCGGCTGTGTGTAGGTACAGCGTGACCGTGTCGCCTCCGGCTGTGAGTAGGTGCAGTCTGACCGTGTCGCCTCCGGCTGTGTGCAGTGTGACCGTGTCGTTATATCAGCCCTTACATTATATCAGCCCAATTCCTTCCGGATCATGTTATGATTGGCCATTCTTGAAGTTATAGTTGCAATTTTTGTTCAGTGACCCCCACAGGGTCAGATGAGGTCATCCAAGTTCACCAACACTTTTTTGTCAATAACTCTCGACAAAATGAGGACCGATTTTGATTTTTGTTGTTTTATTCTGACCGACATTTTGACTACGCCCGATTGTGGAGGATAAATGGTGGCCATTATCATTACACATTATCATTACACATTGCCATTACACATTGCCATTACACATTGCCATTACACATTTAATTGGAAACGTGAGAAGCCTGATCAGTTTGAGCTGGCAGCTGTCCTTTCAGCTTGTGTAGTTAACTGTCTAGCTTCATTTGTACATACACCAGGTTCAGAGGGATGGCGACTGTAAACTGACTGAATGGCTCCAGGCGACTGTGAACTGACTGAATGGCTCCAGACCAGAGCGACTGTGAACTGACTGAATGGCTCCAGACCAGGGCGACTGTGAACTGACTGAATGGCTCCAGATCAGGGCGACTGTGAACTGACTGAATGGCTCCAGACCAGGGCGACTGTGAACTGACTGAATGGCTCCAGACCAGGGCGACTGTGAACTGACTGAATGGCTCCAGACCAGGGCGACTGTGAACTGACTGAATGGCTCCAGACCAGGGCGACTGTGAACTGACTGAATGGCTCCAGACCAGGGCGACTGTGAACTGACTGAATGGCTCCAGACCAGGGCGACTGTGAACTGACTGAACTCCAACTGAACACGGCTCCAGACCAGGGCGACTGTGAACTGACTGAATGGCTCCAGACCACGGCGACTGTGAACTGACTGAATGGCTCCAGATCAGGGCGACTGTGAACTGACTGAATGGCTCCAGACCAGGGCGTATTTTAACATAGTAACTGGACTGAATTGCTACAGATGACGATGACTGAATGACAATGGCAGTCTGCCGTCTCAACCTGTCCTCTGACCGTGTCGCCTCCGGCTGTGTGCAGCGTGACCGTGTCGCCTCCGGCTGTGTGTAGGTGCAGTGTGACCGTGTCGCCTCCGGCTGTGTGCAGTGTGACCGTGTCGCCTCCGGCTGTGTGCAGCGTGACCGTGTCGCCTCCGGCTGTGTGCAGCGTGACCGTGTCGCCTCCGGCTGTGTGTAGGTGCAGTGTGACCGTGTCGCCTCCGGCTGTGTGCAGCGTGACCGTGTCGCCTCCGGCTGTGTGTAGGTGCAGTGTGACCGTGTCGCCTCCGGCTGTGTGCAGCGTGACCGTGTCGCCTCCGGCTGTGTGCAGCGTGACCGTGTCGCCTCCGGCTGTGTGTAGGTGCAGTGTGACCGTGTCGCCTCCGGCTGTGTGCAGTGTGACCGTGTCGCCTCCGGCTGTGTGCAGCGTGACCGTGTCGCCTCCGGCTGTGTGTAGGTACAGCGTGACCGTGTCGCCTCCGGCTGTGTGCAGTGTGACCGTGTCGCCTCCGGCTGTGTGTAGGTGCAGCGTGACCGTGTCGCCTCCTGCTGTGTGCAGCGTGACCGTGTCTTCTCCGGCTGTGTGTCGGTACAGCGTGACCGTGTTGCCTCCGGCTGTGTGTAGGTGCAGCGTGACCGTGTCGCCTCCGGCTGTGTGTAGGTGCAGTGTGACCGTGTCGCCTACGGCTGTGTGTAGGCGCAGCGTGACCGTGTCGCCTCCGGCTGTGTGTAGGTGCAGTCTGACCGTGTCGCCTCCGGCTGTGTGTAGGTGCAGCGTGAACGTGTCGCCTCCGGCTGTGTGTAGGTGCAGTGTGACCGTGTCGCCTCCGGCTGTGTGTAGGTGCAGTGTGACCGTGTCGCCTCCGGCTGTGTGTAGGTGCAGCGTGACTGTGTCGCCTCCGGCTGTGTGTAGATGCAGCGTGACCGTGACGCCTCGGGCTGTGTGTAGTTGCAGCGTGACTGTGTCGCCTCCGGCTGTGAGTAGGTGCAGTGTGACCGTGTCGCCTCCGGCTGTGTGTAGGTGCAGCGTGACCGTGACGCCTCGGGCTGTGTGTAGGTGCAGCGTGACCGTGTCGCATCCGGCTGTGAGTAGGTGCAGTGTGACCGTGTCGCCTCCGGCTGTGTGTAGGTGCAGCGTGACCGTGTCGCCTCTGGATGTGTGTAGGTGCAGTCTGACCGTGTCACCTCCGGCTGTGTGTAGGTGCAGTCTGACCGCGTCGCCTCCGGATGTGTGTAGGTGCAGTCTGACCGTGTCACCTCCGGCTGTGTGTAGGTGCAGTCTGACCGTGTCGCCTCCGGCTGTGTGTAGGTGCAGCGTGACCGTGTCGCCTCGGGATGTGTGTAGGTGCAGTCTGACCGTGTCGCCTCCGGCTAAGTGTAGGTGCAGTGTGACCGTGTCGCCTCCGGCTGTGTCTAGGTACAGCGTGACTGTGTCACCTCCGGCTGTGTGTAGGTGCAGTCTGACCGTGTCGCCTCCGGCTGTGTGCAGTGTGACCGTGTCGCCTCTGGCTGTGTGCAGCGTGACCGTGTCGCCTCCGGCTGTGTGTAGATGCAGCGTGACCGTGTCGCCTCCGGCTGTGTGTAGGTGCAGCGTGACCGTGTCACCTCCGGCTGTGTGTAGATATGCAGTGTGACCGTGTCGCATCCGGCTGTGTGTAGGTGCAGTGTGACCGTGTCGCCTCCGGCTGTGTGTAGGTGCAGTGTGACCGTGTCGCCTCCGGCTGTGTGTAGGTGCAGCGTGACCGTGTCGCCTCCGGCTGTGTGTAGCGTGACCGTGTCGCCTCCGGCTGTGTGTAGGTGCAGCGTCACCGTTTCGCCTCCGGCTGTGTGTAGCGTGACCGTGTCGCCTCCGGCTGTGTGTAGGTGCAGCGTCACCGTTTCGCCTCCGGCTGTGTGTAGGTGCAGCGTGACCGTGTAGCCTCCGGCTGTGTGTAGGTGCAGCGTGACCGTGTCACCTCCGACTGTGTGTAGGTACAGTGTGACCGTGTCGCCTCCGGCTGTGTGTAGGTGCAGTGTGACCGTGTCGCCTCCGGCTGTGTGCAGGTGCAGTGTGACCGTGTCGCCTCCGGATGTGTGTAGGTGCAGTGTGACCGTGTCGCCTCCGGCTGTGTGTAGGTGCAGTGTGACCGTGTCGCCTCCGGTTGTGTGCAGCGTGACCGTGTCGCCTCCGGCTGTGTGTAGGTGCAGTGTGACCGTGTGGCCTCCGACTGTGTGTAGGTGCAGTGTGACCGTGTCGCCTCCGGCTGTGTGTAGGTGCAGCGTGACCGTATCGCCTCCGGCTGTGTGTAGGTGCAGCGTGACCGTGTCGCCTCCGGCTGTGTGTAGTAGGTGCAGTCTGACCGTGTCGCCTCCGGCTGTGTGCAGTGTGACCGTGTCGCCTCTGGCTGTGTGCAGCGTGACCGTGTCGCCTCCGGCTGTGTGTAGGTGCAGCGTGACCGTGTCACCTCCGGCTGTGTGTAGGTGCAGTGTGACCGTGTCGCCTCCGGCTGTGTGTAGGTGCAGCGTGACCGTGTCGCCTCCGGATGTGTGTAGGTTCAGTGTGACCATGTCGCCTCCGGCTGTGTGTAGGTACAGCGTGACTGTGTCGCCTCCGGCTGTGAGTAGGTGCAGCGTGACCGTGTCGCCTCCGGCTGTGTGTAGTAGGTGCAGTCTGACCGTGTCGCCTCCGGCTGTGTGCAGTGTGACCGTGTCGCCTCCTGCTGTGTGCAACGTGACCGTGTCGCCTCCGGCTGTGTGTAGGTGCAGCGTGACCGTGTTGCCTCCGGATGTGTGTAGGTGCAGTCTGACCGTGTCGCCTCCGGCTGTGTGTAGGTGCAGTGTGACCGTGTCGCCTCCGGCTGTGTGTAGGTACAGCGTGACTGTGTCGCCTCCGGCTGTGTGTAGGTGCAGTCTGACCGTGTCGCCTCCGGCTGTGTGCAGTGTGACCGTGTCGCCTCTGGCTGTGTGCAGCGTGACCGTGTCGCCTCCGGCTGTGTGTAGGTGCAGCGTGACCGTGTCGCCTCCGGCTGTGTGTAGGTGCAGTGTGACAGTGTCGCCTCCGGCTGTGTGTAGATGCAGTGTGACCGTGTCGCCTCCGGCTGTGTGTAGGTGCAGTCTGACCGTGTCGCCTGCGGCTGTGTGCAGTGTGACCGTGTCGCCTCCGGCTGTGTGTAGGTGCAGCGTGACCGTGTCGCCTCCGGTTGTGTGTAGGTTCAGTGTGACCGTGTCGCCTCCGGCTGTGTGTAGGTGCAGTGTGACCGTGTCGCCTCCGGCTGTGTGTAGGTGCAGCATGACTGTGTCGCCTCCGGCTGTGTGCAGTGTGACCGTGTCGCCTCCGGCTGTGTGTAGGTGCAGTGTGACCGTGTCGCCTCCGGCTGTGTGTAGGTGCAGCGTGACCGTGTCGCCTCCGGATGTGTGTAGGTTCAGTGTGACCGTGTCGCCTCCGGCTGTGTGTAGGTGCAGTGTGACCGTGTGGCCTCCGGCTGTGTGTAGGTGCAGTGTGATCGTGTTGCCTCCGGCTGTGTGTAGGTGAAGCGTGACCGTGTCGCCTCCGGCTGTGTGTAGGTGCAGCGTGACCGTGTCGCCTCCGGCTGTGTGTAGGTGCAGCGTGACCGTGTCGCCTCCGGCTGTGTGTAGGTGCAGTGTGACCGTGTCGCCTCCGGCTGTGTGTAGGTGCAGCGTGACTGTGTCGCCTCCGGCTGTGTGCAGCGTGACCGTGTCGCCTCCGGCTGTGTGTAGGTGCAGCGTGACCGTGTCCCCTCCGGCTGTGTGTAGGTGCAGCGTGACCGTGTCGCCTCCGGCTGTGTGTAGGTGCAGTGTGACCGTGTCGCCTCCGGCTGTGTGTAGGTGCAGCGTGACCGTGTCACTTCCGGCTGTGTGTAGGTGCAGCGTGACCGTGTCGCCTCCGGCTGTGAGTAGGTGCAGCGTGACCGTGTCGCCTCCTGCTGTGTGTAGGTGCAGTCTGACCGTGTCGCCTCCGGCTGTGTGTAGGTGCAGAGTGACCGTGTCGCCTCCGGCTGTGTGTAGGTGCAGCGTGACCGTGTCGCCTCCTGCTGTGTGCAACGTGACCGTGTCGCCTCCGGCTGTGTGTAGGTGCAGCGTGACCGTGTCGCCTCCGGATGTGTGTAGGTGCAGCGTCACCGTGTCCCCTCCGGCTGTGTGTAGGTGCAGCGTGACCGTGTCGCCTCCGGCTGTGTGTAGGTGCAGCGTGACCGTGTCGCCTCCGGCTGTGAGTAGGTGCAGCGTGACCGTGTCGCCTCCGGCTGTGTGTAGGTGCAGTGTGACCGTGTCGCCTCCGGCTGTGTAGGTGCAGTCTGACCGTGTCGCCTCCGGCTGTGTGTAGGTGCAGCGTGACCGTGTCGCCTCCGGCTGTGTGTAGGTGCAGTGTGACCGTGTCGCCTCCGGCTGTGTGTAGGTGCAGCGTGACCGTGTCACTTCCGGCTGTGTGTAGGTGCAGCGTGACCGTGTCGCCTCCGGCTGTGAGTAGGTGCAGCGTGACCGTGTCGCCTCCGGCTGTGTGTAGGTGCAGTGTGACCGTGTCGCCTCCGGCTGTGTAGGTGCAGTATGACCGTGTCGCCTCCGGCTGTGTGTAGGTGCAGCGTGACCGTGTCGCCTCCGGCTGTGTGTAGGTGCAGTGTGACCGTGTCGCCTCCGGCTGTGTGTAGGTGCAGTGTGACCGTGTCGCCTCCGGCTGTGTGTAGGTGCAGTGTGACCGTGTCGCCTCCGGCTGTGTGTAGGTGCAGCGTGACCGTGTCGCCTCCTGCTGTGTGCAGCGTGACCGTGTCTTCTCCGGCTGTGTGTAGGTACAGCGTGACCGTGTTGCCTCCGGCTGTGTGTAGGTGCAGCCTGACCGTGTCGCCTCCGGCTGTGTGTAGGTGCAGTGTGACCGTGACGCCTCCGGCTGTGTGTAGGTGCAGCGTGACCGTGTCGCCTACGGCTGTGTGTAGGCGCAGCGTGACCGTGTCGCCTCCGGCTGTGTGTAGGTGCAGTCTGACCGTGTCGCCTCCGGCTGTGTGTAGGTGCAGCGTGACCGTGTCGCCTCCGGCTGTGTGTAGGTGCAGTGTGACCGTGTCGCCTCCGGCTGTGTGTAGGTGCAGTGTGACCGTGTCGCCTCCGGCTGTGTGTAGGTGCAGCGTGACTGTGTCGCCTCCGGCTGTGTGTAGGTGCAGCGTGACCGTGACGCCTCGGGCTGTGTGTAGTTGCAGCGTGACTGTGTCGCCTCCGGCTGTGAGTAGGTGCAGTGTGACCGTGTCGCCTCCGGCTGTGTGTAGGTGCAGCGTGACCGTGACGCCTCGGGCTGTGTGTAGGTGCAGCGTGACCGTGTCGCCTCCGGCTGTGAGTAGGTGCAGTGTGACCGTGTCGCCTCCGGCTGTGTGTAGCTGCAGCGTGACCGTGTCGCCTCTGGATGTGTGTAGGTGCAGTCTGAACGTGTCACCTCCGGCTGTGTGTAGGTGCAGTCTGACCGCGTCGCCTCCGGATGTGTGTAGGTGCAGTCTGACCGTGTCACCTCCGGCTGTGTGTAGGTGCAGTCTGACCGTGTCGCCTCCGGCTGTGTGTAGGTGCAGCGTGACCGTGTCGCCTCGGGATGTGTGTAGGTGCAGTCTGACCGTGTCGCCTCCGGCTAAGTGTAGGTGCACTGTGACCGTGTCGCCTCCGGCTGTGTGTAGGTACAGCGTGACCGTGTCGCCTCCGGCTGTGAGTAGGTGCAGTCTGACCGTGTCGCCTCCGGCTGTGTGCAGTGTGACCGTGTCGCCTCTGGCTGTGTGCAGCGTGACCGTGTCGCCTCCGGCTGTGTGTAGATGCAGTGTGACCGTGTCGCCTCCGGCTGTGTGCAGTGTGACCGTGTCGCCTCCGGCTGTGTGTAGGTGCAGTCTGACCGTGTCGCCTCCGGCTGTGTGCAGTGTGACCGTGTCGCCTCTGGCTGTGTGCAGCGTGACCGTGTCGCCTCCGGCTGTGTGTAGATGCAGCGTGACCGTGTCTCCTCCGGCTGTGTGTAGGTGCAGCGTGACCGTGTCACCTCCGGCTGTGTGTAGATATGCAGTGTGACCGTGTCGCATCCGGCTGTGTGTAGGTGCAGTGTGACCGTGTCGCCTCCGGCTGTGAGTAGGTGCAGTGTGACCGTGTCGCATCCGGCTGTGTGTAGGTGCAGTGTGACCGTATCGCCACCGGTTGTGTGTAGGTGCAGCGTGACCGTGTCGCCTCCAGCTGTGTGTAGGTGCAGCGTGACCGTGTCGCCTCCGGCTGTGAGTAGGTGCAGTGTGACCGTGTCGCATCCGGCTGTGTGTAGGTGCAGCGTCACCGTTTCGCCTCCGGATGTGTGTAGGTGCAGTGTGACCGTGTCGCCTCCGGCTGTGTGTAGGTGCAGTGTGACCGTGTCGCCTCCAGCTGTGTGTAGGTGCAGCGTGATCGTGTCGCCTCCGGTTGTGTGCAGCGTGACCGTGTTGCCTCCGGCTGTGTGTAGGTGCAGTGTGACCGTGTGGCCTCCGACTGTGTGTAGGTGCAGTGTGACCGTGTCGCCTCCGGCTGTGTGTAGGTGCAGCGTGACCGTATCGCCTCCGGCTGTGTGTAGGTGCAGCGTGACCGTGTCGCCTCCGGCTGTGTGTAGGTGCAGTGTGACCGTGTCGCCTCCGGCTGTGTGTAGGTGCAGCGTGACCGTGTCGCCTCCGGCTGTGTGCAGCGTGACCGTGTCTTCTTCGGCTGTGTGTAGGTGCAGCGTGACCGTGTCGCCTCCGGCTGTGTGTAGGTGCGGCGTGACCGTGTCGCCTTCGGCTGTGTGTAGGTGCAGTCTGACCGTGTCGCCTCCGGCTGTGTGTAGGTGCGGCGTGACCGTGTCGCCTCCAGCTGTGTGTAGGTGCAGTCTGACCGTGTCGCCTCCGGCTGTGTGTAGGTGCAGTCTGACCGTGTCGCCTCTGGCTGTGTGTAGGTGCAGCGTGACCGTGTCGCCTCCGGCTGTGTGTAGGTGCAGTGTGATCGTGTCGCCTACGGCTGTGTGTAGGTGCAGCGTGACCGTGTCGCCTCCGGCTGTGTGTAGGTGCAGTCTGACCGTGTCGCCTCCGGCTGTGTGTAGGTGCAGCGTGACCGTGTCGCCTCCGGCTGTGAGTAGGTGCAGCGTGACCGTGTCGCCTCCGGCTGTGTGTAGTAGGTGCAGTCTGACCGTGTCGCCTCCGGCTGTGTGCAGTGTGACCGTGGCGCCTCTGGCTGTGTGCAGCGTGACCGTGTCGCCTCCGGCTGTGTGTAGGTGCAGCGTGACCGTGTCACCTCCGACTGTGTGTAGGTGCAGTGTGACCGTGTCGCCTCCGGCTGTGTGTAGGTGCAGCGTGACCGTGTCGCCTCCGGATGTGTGTAGGTTCAGTGTGACCGTGTCGCCTCCGGCTGGGTGTAGGTACAGCGTGACTGTGTCGCCTCCGGCTGTGAGTAGGTGCAGCGTGACCGTGTCGCCTCCGGCTGTGTGTAGTAGGTGCAGTCTGACCGTGTCGCCTCCGGCTGTGTGCAGTGTGACCGTGTCGCCTCCTGCTGTGTGCAGCGTGACCGTGTTGCCTCCGGCTGTGTGTAGGTGCAGCGTGACCGTGTCGCCTCCGGATGTGTGTAGGTGCAGTCTGACCGTGTCGCCTCCGGCTGTGTGTAGGTGCAGTGTGACGGTGTCGCCTCCGGCTGTGTGTAGGTACAGCGTGACTGTGTCGCCTCCGGCTGTGTGTAGGTGCAGTCTGACCGTGTCGCCTCCGGCTGTGTGTAGGTGCAGCGTGACCGTGTCACCTCCGGCTGTGTGTAGGTGCAGCGTGACCGTGTCGCCTCCGGCTGTGTGTAGGTGCAGCGTGACCGTGTCGCCTCCGGCTGTGTGTAGGTGCAGTGTGACCGTGTCGCCTCCGGCTGTGTGTAGGTGCAGCGTGACCGTGTCGCCTCCGGCTGTGTGTAGGTGCAGCGTGACCGTGTCGCCTCCGGATGTGTGTAGGTTCAGTGTGACCGTGTCGCCTCCGGCTGGGTGTAGGTACAGCGTGACTGTGTCGCCTCCGGCTGTGAGTAGGTGCAGCGTGACCGTGTCGCCTCCGGCTGTGTGTAGTAGGTGCAGTCTGACCGTGTCGCCTCCGGCTGTGTGCAGTGTGACCGTGTCGCCTCCTGCTGTGTGCAGCGTGACCGTGTCGCCTCCGGCTGTGTGTAGGTGCAGCGTGACCGTGTCGCCTCCGGATGTGTGTAGGTGCAGTCTGACCGTGTCGCCTCCGGCTGTGTGTAGGTGCAGTGTGACCGTGTCGCCTCCGGCTGTGTGTAGGTACAGCGTGACTGTGTCGCCTCCGGCTGTGTGTAGGTGCAGTCTGACCGTGTCGCCTCCGGCTGTGTGTAGGTGCAGCGTGACCGTGTCACCTCCGGCTGTGTGTAGGTGCAGCGTGACCGTGTCGCCTCCGGCTGTGTGTAGGTGCAGCGTGACCGTGTCGCCTCCGGCTGTGTGTAGGTGCAGTGTGACCGTGTCGCCTCCGGCTGTGTAGGTGCAGCGTGACCGTGTCGCCTCCGGCTGTGTGTAGGTGCAGTCTGACCGTGTCGCCTCCGGCTGTGTGCAGTGTGACCGTGTCGCCTCCGGCTGTGTGTAGGTGCAGCGTGACCGTGTCGCCTCCGGTTGTGTGTAGGTTCAGTGTGACCGTGTCGCCTCCGGCTGTGTGTAGGTGCAGTGTGACCGTGTCGCCTCCGGCTGTGTGTAGGTGCAGCATGACTGTGTCGCCTCCGGCTGTGTGCAGCGTGACCGTGTCGCCTCCGGCTGTGTGTAGGTGCAGCGTGACCGTGTCGCCTCCGGCTGTATGTAGGTGCAGTGTGACCGTGTCGCCTCCGGCTGTGTGTAGGTGCAGCGTGACCGTGTCGCCTCCGGCTGTGAGTAGGTGCAGCGTGACCGTGTCGCCTCCGGCTGTGTGTAGGTGCAGCGTGACTGTGTCGCCTCCGGCTGTGTGCAGTGTGACCGTGTCGCCTCCGGCTGTGTGTAGGTGCAGTGTGACCGTGTCGCCTCCGGCTGTGTGTAGGTGCAGCGTGACCGTGTCGCCTCCGGATGTGTGTAGGTGCAGTGTGACCGTGTCGCCTCCGGCTGTGTGTAGGTGCAGTGTGACCGTGTCGCCTCCGGCTGTGTGTAGGTGCAGTGTGACCGTGTCGCCTCCGGCTGTGTAGGTGAAGCGTGACCGTGTCGCCTCCGGCTGTGTGTAGGTGCAGCGTGACCGTGTCGCCTCCGGCTGTGTGTAGGTGCAGCGTGACCGTGTCGCCTCCGGCTGTGTGTAGGTGCAGTGTGACTGTGTCGCCTCCGGCTGTGTGTAGGTGCAGCGTGACTGTGTCGCCTCCGGCTGTGTGCAGCGTGACCGTGTCGCCTCCGGCTGTGTGTAGGTGCAGCGTGACCGTGTCCCCTCCGGCTGTGTGTAGGTGCAGCGTGACCGTGTCGCCTCCGGCTGTGTGTAGGTGCAGTGTGACCGTGTCGCCTCCGGCTGTGTGTAGGTGCAGCGTGACCGTGTCGCCTCCGGCTGTGTGTAGGTGCAGTCTGACCGTGTCGCCTCCGGCTGTGTGTAGGTGCAGCGTGACCGTGTCGCCTCCGGCTGTGAGTGGGTGCAGCGTGACCGTGTCGCCTCCGGCTGTGTGTAGGTGCAGTGTGACCGTGTCGCCTCCGGCTGTGTAGGTGCAGTCTGACCGTGTCGCCTCCGGCTGTGTGTAGGTGCAGCGTGACCGTGTCGCCTCCGGCTGTGTGTAGGTGCAGTGTGACCGTGTCGCCTCCGGCTGTGTGTAGGTGCGGCGTGACCGTGTCGCCTCCGGCTGTGTGTAGGTACAGCGTGACTGTGTCGCCTCCGGCTGTGTGTAGGTGCAGTCTGACCGTGTCGCCTCCGGCTGTGTGCAGTGTGACCGTGTCGCCTCCGGCTGTGTGCAGCGTGACCGTGTCGCCTTCGGCTGTGTGCAGGTGCAGTGTGACCGTGTCGCCTCCGGCTGTGTGTAGGTGCAGCGTGACCGTGTCGCCTCCGGCTGTGTGTAGGTGCAGTCTGACCGTGTCGCCTCCGGCTGTGTGCAGCGTGACCGTGTCGCCTCCGGCTGTGTGTAGGTGCAGCGTGACCGTGTCACCTCCGGCTGTGTGCAGCGTGACCGTGTCGCCCCCTGCTGTGTGTAGGTGCAGCGTGACGGTGTCGCCTCCGGCTGAGTGTAGGTGCAGTGTGACCGTGTCGCCTTCGGCTGTGTGCAGTGTGACCGTGTCGCCTCCGGCTGTGTGTAGGTACAGCGTGACTGTATCGCCTCCGGCTGTGTGTAGGTGCAGTCTGACCGTGTCGCCTCCGGCTGTGTGCAATGTGACCGTGTCGCCTCCGGCTGTGGGCAGCGTGACCGTGTCGCCTCCGGCTGTGTGTAGGTGCAGCGTGACCGTGTCGCCTCCGGCTGTGAGTAGGTGCAGTGTGACCGTGTCGCCTCCAGCTGTGTGTAGGTGCAGCGTGACTGTGTCGCCTCCGGCTGTGTGTAGGTGCAGTGTGACCGTGTTGCCTCCGGCTGTGTGTAGGTGCAGTGTGACCGTGTCGCCTCCGGCTGTGTGTAGGTGCAGCGTGACCGTGTCGCCTCCGGCTGTGTGTAGGTGCAGTGTGACCGTGTCGCCTCCGGCTGTGTGTAGGTGCAGTGTGACCGTGTCGCCTCCGGCTGGGTGTAGGTGCAGCGTGACCGTGTCGCCTCCGGCTGTGTGTAGGTGCAGCGTGACCGTGTCGCCTCCGGCTGTGTGTAGGTGCAGCGTGACCGTGTCGCCTCCGGCTGTGTGTAGGTGCAGCGTGACCGTGTCGCCTCGGGATGTGTGTAGGTGCAGTGTGACCGTGTCGCCTCCGGCTAAGTGTAGGTGCAGTGTGACCGTGTCGCCTCCGGCTGTGTGTAGGTACAGCGTGACTGTGTCGCCTCCGGCTGTGTGTAGGTGCAGTCTGACCGTGTCGCCTCCGGCTGTGTGCAGTGTGACCGTGTCGCCTCTGGCTGTGTGCAGCGTGACCGTGTCGCCTCCGGCTGTGTGTAGATGCAGCGTGACCGTGTCGCCTCCGGCTGTGTGTAGGTGCAGCGTGACCGTGTCGCCTCCGGCTGTGTGTAGGTGCAGTGTGACCGTGTCGCCTCCGGCTGTGTGTAGGTACAGCGTGACTGTGTCGCCTCCGGCTGTGTGTAGGTGCAGTCTGACCGTGTCGCCTCCGGCTGTGTGCAGTGTGACCGTGTCGCCTCTGGCTGTGTCCAGCGTGACCGTGTCGCCTCCGGCTGTGTGTAGATGCAGCGTGACCGTGTCGCCTCCGGCTGTGTGTAGGTGCAGCGTGACCGTGTCGCCTCCGGCTGTGTGTAGGTGCAGTGTGACCGTGTCGCCTCCGGCTGTGTGTAGGTACAGCGTGACTGTGTCGCCTCCGGCTGTGTGTAGGTGCAGTCTGACCGTGTCGCCTCCGGCTGTGTGCAGTGTGACCGTGTCGCCTCTGGCTGTGTCCAGCGTGACCGTGTCGCCTCCGGCTGTGTGTAGATGCAGCGTGACCTTGTCGCCTCCGGCTGTGTGTAGGTGCAGCGTGACCGTGTCGCCTCCGGCTGTGTGTAGGTGCAGCGTGACCGTGTCGCCTCCGGCTGTGTGTAGGTGCAGCGTGACCGTGTCGCCTCCGGCTGTGTGTAGGTGCAGCGTGACCGTGTCGCCTCCGGCTGTGTGTAGGTGCAGTGTGACCGTGTCGCCTCCGGCTGTGTGTAGGTGCAGCGTGACCGTGTCGCCTCCAGCTGTGTGTAGGTGCAGCGTGACCGTGTCGCCTCCGGCTGTGTGTAGGTGCAGCGTGACCGTGTCCCCTCCGGCTGTGTGTAGGTGCAGCGTGACCGTGTCGCCTCCGGCTGTGTGTAGGTGCAGCGTGACCGTGTCCCCTCCGGCTGTGTGTAGGTGCAGCGTGACTGTGTCGCCTCCGGCTGTGTGTAGGTGCAGTGTGACCGTGTCGCCTTCGGCTGTGAGTAGGTGCAGTGTGACCGTGTCGCCTCCGGCTGTGTGTAGGTGCAGCGTGACCGTGTCGCCTCCGACTGTGTGTAGGTGCAGTGTGGCCGTGTCGCCTCCGGCTGTGTGTAGGTGCAGCGGGACCGTGTCGCCTCCGGCTGTGTGTAGGTGCAGTGTGACCGTGTCGCCTCCGGCTGTGTGTAGGTGCAGTGTGACCGTGTCGCCTCCGGCTGTGTGTAGGTACAGTGTGACCGTCTCGCCTCCGGCTGTGTGTAGGTGCAGCGTGACCGTGTCGCCTCCGGCTGTGTGTAGATGCAGCGGGACCGTGTCGCCTCCGGCTGTGTGTAGGTGCAGTGTGACCGTGTCGCCTCCGGCTGTGTGTAGGTGCAGCGTGATCGTGTCGCCTCCGGCTGTGTGTAGGTGCAGCGTGACCGTGTCGCCTCCGGCTGTGTGTAGGTGCAGCGTGACCGTGTCGCCTAGGGCTGTGTGTAGGTGCAGCGTGACCGTGTCGCCTCCGGCTGTGTGTAGGTGCAGCGTGACCGTGTCGCCTCCGGCTGTGTGTAGGTGCAGCGTGACTGTATCGCCTCCGGCTGTGTGTAGGTGCAGCGTGACCGTGTCGCCTCCGGCTGTGAGTAGGTGCAGTGTGACCGTGTCGCCTCCAGCTGTGTGTAGGTGCAGCGTGACGGTGTCGCCTCCGGCTGAGTGTAGGTGCAGTGTGACCGTGTCGCCTTCGGCTGTGTGCAGTGTGACCGTGTCGCCTCCGGCTGTGTGTAGGTACAGCGTGACTGTATCGCCTCCGGCTGTGTGTAGGTGCAGTCTGACCGTGTCGCCTCCGGCTGTGTGCAATGTGACCGTGTCGCCTCCGGCTGTGGGCAGCGTGACCGTGTCGCCTCCGGATGTGTGTAGGTGCAGTGTGACCGTGTCGCCTCCGGCTGTGTGTAGGTACAGCGTGACTGTGTCGCCTCCGGCTGTGTGTAGGTGCAGTCTGACCGTGTCGCCTCCGGCTGTGTGCAGTTTGACCGTGTTGCCTCCGGCTGTGTGCAGCGTGACCGTGTCGCCTCCGGCTGTGTGCAGGTGCAGTGTGACCGTGACGCCTCCGGCTGTGTGTAGGTGCAGTGTGACCGTGTCGCCTCCGGCTGTGTGTAGGTGCAGCGTGACCGTGTCACCTCCGGCTGTGTGTAGGTGCAGCGTGACCGTGTCACCTCCGGCTGTGTGCAGCGTGACCGTGTCGCCCCCGGCTGTGTGTAGGTGCAGCGTGACCGTGTCGCCTCCGGCTGAGTGTAGGTGCAGTGTGACCGTGTCGCCTTCGGCTGTGTGCAGTGTGACCGTGTCGCCTCCGGCTGTGTGTAGGTACAGCGTGACTGTATCGCCTCCGGCTGTGTGTAGGTGCAGTCTGACCGTGTAGCCTCCGGCTGTGTGCAATGTGACCGTGTCGCCTCCGGCTGTGTGCAGCGTGACCGTGTCGCCTCCGGTTGTGTGTAGGTGCAGTGTGACCGTGTCGCCTCCGGCTGTGTGTAGGTGCAGCGTGACCGTTTCGCCTCCGGCTGTGTGTAGGTGCAGCGTGACCGTGTCGCCTCCGGCTGTGTGTAGGTGCAGTCTGACCGTGTCGCCTCCGGCTGTGTGTAGGTGCAGCGTGACCGTGTCGCCTCCGGCTGTGTGTAGGTGCAGTGTGACCGTGTCGCCTCCGGCTGTGTGTAGGTGCAGTGTGACCGTGTCGCCTCCGGCTGTGAGTAGGTGCAGCGTGACCGTGTCGCCTCCGGCTGTGTGTAGGTGCAGTGTGACCGTGTCGCCTCCGGCTGTGTGTAGGTACAGCGTGACCGTGTCGCCTCCGGCTGTGTGTAGGTGCAGCGTGACCGTGTCGCCTCCGGCTGTGTGCAGCGTGACCGTGTCGCCTCCGGATGTGTGTAGGTGCAGCGTGACTGTTTCGCCTCCGGCTGTGTGCAGTGTGACCGTGTCGCCTCCGGCTGTGTGTAGGTGCAGTGTGACCGTGTCGCCTCCGGCTGTGTGTAGGTGCAGCGTGACCGTGTCGCCTCCGGCTGTGTGTAGGTGCAGCGTGACCGTGTCGCCTCCGGCTGTGTGTAGGTGCAGTGTGACCGTGTCGCCTCCGGCTGTGTGTAGGTGCAGCGTGACCGTGTCGCCTCCGGCTGTGTGTAGGTGCAGCGTGACCGTGTCGCCTCCGGCTGTGTGTAGGTGCAGCGTGACCGTGTCGCCTCCGGCTGTGTGTAGGTGCAGCGTGACCGTGTCGCCTCCGGCTGTGTGTAGGTGCAGTCTGACCGTGTCGCCTCCGGCTGTGTGTAGGTGCAGTGTGACCTAGTCGCCTCCGGCTGTGTGTAGGTGCAGCGTGACTGTGTCGCCTCCGGCTGTGTGCAGCGTGACCGTGTCGCCCCCGGTTGTGTGTAGGTGCAGCGTGACCGTGTCGCCTCCGGCTGTGTGTAGGTGCAGTCTGACCGTGTCGCCTCCGGCTGTGTGTAGGTGCAGTGTGACCGTGTCGCCTCCGGCTGTGTGTAGGTGCAGCGTGACTGTGTCGCCTCCGGCTGTGTGCAGCGTGATCGTGTCGCCTCCGGCTGTGTGTAGGTGCAGCGTGACCGTGTCGCCTCCGGCTGTGTGTAGGTGCAGTCTGACCGTGTCGCCTCCGGCTGTGTGTAGGTGCAGTGTGACCGTGTCGCATCCGGCTGTGTGTAGGTGCAGCGTGACCGTGTCGCCTCCGGCTGTGTGTAGGTGCAGTCTGACCGTGTCGCCTCCGGCTGTGTGTAGGTGCAGTGTGACCGTGTCGCCTCCGGCTGTGTGCAGTCTGACCGTGTCCCCTCCGGCTGTGTGTAGGTGCAGCGTGACCGTGTCGCCTCCGGCTGTGTGTAGGTGCAGCGTGACCGTGTCGCCTCCGGCTGTGTGTAGGTGCAGCGTGACCGTGTCGCCTCCGGCTGTGTGTAGGTGCAGTGTGACTGTGTCGCCTCCGGCTGTGTGTAGGTGCAGCGTGACCGTGTCGCCTCCGGCTGTGTGTAGGTGCAGTGTGACCGTGTCGCCTCCGGCTGTGTGTAGGTGCAGTGTGACCGTGTCGCCTCCGGCTGTGTGTAGGTGCGGCGTGACCGTGTCGCCTCCGGCTGTGTGTAGGTACAGCGTGACTGTGTCGCCTCCGGCTGTGTGTAGGTGCAGTCTGACCGTGTCGCCTCCGGCTGTGTGCAGTGTGACCGTGTCGCCTCCGGCTGTGTGCAGCGTGACCGTGTCGCCTTCGGCTGTGTGCAGGTGCAGTGTGACCGTGTCGCCTCCGGCTGTGTGTAGGTGCAGCGTGACCGTGTCGCCTCCGGCTGTGTTTAGGTGCAGCGTGACCGTGTCACCTCCGGCTGTGTGCAGCGTGACCGTGTCGCCCCCGGCTGTGTGTAGGTGCAGCGTGACCGTGTCGCCTCCGGCTGAGTGTAGGTGCAGTGTGACTGTGTCGCCTCCGGCTGTGGGCAGCGTGACCGTGTCGCCTCCGGCTGTGTGTAGGTGCAGTGTGACCGTGTCGCCTCCGGCTGTGTGTAGGTGCAGTATGACCGTGTCCCCTCCGGCTGTGAGTAGGTGCAGTGTGACCGTGTCGCCTCCGGCTGTGTGTAGGTGCAGTGTGACCGTGTCGCCTCCGGCTGTGTGTAGGTGCAGCGTGACCGTGTTGCCTCTGGCTGTGTGCAGCGTGACCGTGTCGCCTCCGGCTGTATGTAGGTGCAGTGTGACCGTGTCGCCTCCGGCTGTGTGTAGGTGCAGCGTGACCGTGTCGCCTCCGGCTGTGTGTAGGTGCAGCGTGACTGTGTCGCCTCCGGCTGTGTGCAGCGTGACCGTGTCGCCTCCGGCTGTGTGTAGGTGCAGCGTGACCGTGTCCCCTCCGGCTGTGTGTAGGTGCAGCGTGACCGTGTCGCCTCCGGCTGTGTGTAGGTGCAGTCTGACCGTGTCGCCTCCGGCTGTGTGTAGGTGCAGCGTGACCGTGTCGCCTCCGGATGTGTGTAGGTGCAGTGTGACCGTGTCGCCTCCGGCTGTGTGTAGGTACAGCGTGACTGTGTCGCCTCCGGCTGTGTGTAGGTGCAGTCTGACCGTGTCGCCTCCGGCTGTGTGCAGTTTGACCGTGTTGCCTCCGGCTGTGTGCAGCGTGACCGTGTCGCCTCCGGCTGTGTGCAGGTGCAGTGTGACCGTGACGCCTCCGGCTGTGTGTAGGTGCAGTGTGACCGTGTCGCCTCCGGCTGTGTGTAGGTGCAGCGTGACCGTGTCACCTCCGGCTGTGTGTAGGTGCAGCGTGACCGTGTCACCTCCGGCTGTGTGCAGCGTGACCGTGTCGCCCCCGGCTGTGTGTAGGTGCAGCGTGACCGTGTCGCCTCCGGCTGAGTGTAGGTGCAGTGTGACCGTGTCGCCTTCGGCTGTGTGCAGTGTGACCGTGTCGCCTCCGGCTGTGTGTAGGTACAGCGTGACTGTATCGCCTCCGGCTGTGTGTAGGTGCAGTCTGACCGTGTAGCCTCCGGCTGTGTGCAATGTGACCGTGTCGCCTCCGGCTGTGTGCAGCGTGACCGTGTCGCCTCCGGCTGTGTGTAGGTGCAGTGTGACCGTGTCGCCTCCGGCTGTGTGTAGGTGCAGCGTGACCGTTTCGCCTCCGGCTGTGTGTAGGTGCAGCGTGACCGTGTCGCCTCCGGCTGTGTGTAGGTGCAGTCTGACCGTGTCGCCTCCGGCTGTGTGTAGGTGCAGCGTGACCGTGTCGCCTCCGGCTGTGTGTAGGTGCAGTGTGACCGTGTCGCCTCCGGCTGTGTGTAGGTGCAGTGTGACCGTGTCGCCTCCGGCTGTGAGTAGGTGCAGCGTGACCGTGTCGCCTCCGGCTGTGTGTAGGTGCAGTGTGACCGTGTCGCCTCCGGCTGTGTGTAGGTACAGCGTGACCGTGTCGCCTCCGGCTGTGTGTAGGTGCAGCGTGACCGTGTCGCCTCCGGCTGTGTGCAGCGTGACCGTGTCGCCTCCGGATGTGTGTAGGTGCAGCGTGACTGTTTCGCCTCCGGCTGTGTGCAGTGTGACCGTGTCGCCTCCGGCTGTGTGTAGGTGCAGTGTGACCGTGTCGCCTCCGGCTGTGTGTAGGTGCAGCGTGACCGTGTCGCCTCCGGCTGTGTGTAGGTGCAGCGTGACCGTGTCGCCTCCGGCTGTGTGTAGGTGCAGTGTGACCGTGTCGCCTCCGGCTGTGTGTAGGTGCAGCGTGACCGTGTCGCCTCCGGCTGTGTGTAGGTGCAGCGTGACCGTGTCGCCTCCGGCTGTGTGTAGGTGCAGCGTGACCGTGTCGCCTCCGGCTGTGTGTAGGTGCAGCGTGACCGTGTCGCCTCCGGCTGTGTGTAGGTGCAGTCTGACCGTGTCGCCTCCGGCTGTGTGTAGGTGCAGTGTGACCTAGTCGCCTCCGGCTGTGTGTAGGTGCAGCGTGACTGTGTCGCCTCCGGCTGTGTGCAGCGTGACCGTGTCGCCCCCGGTTGTGTGTAGGTGCAGCGTGACCGTGTCGCCTCCGGCTGTGTGTAGGTGCAGTCTGACCGTGTCGCCTCCGGCTGTGTGTAGGTGCAGTGTGACCGTGTCGCCTCCGGCTGTGTGTAGGTGCAGCGTGACTGTGTCGCCTCCGGCTGTGTGCAGCGTGATCGTGTCGCCTCCGGCTGTGTGTAGGTGCAGCGTGACCGTGTCGCCTCCGGCTGTGTGTAGGTGCAGTCTGACCGTGTCGCCTCCGGCTGTGTGTAGGTGCAGTGTGACCGTGTCGCCTCCGGCTGTGTGTAGGTGCAGCGTGACCGTGTCGCCTCCGGCTGTGTGTAGGTGCAGTCTGACCGTGTCGCCTCCGGCTGTGTGTAGGTGCAGTGTGACCGTGTCGCCTCCGGCTGTGTGCAGTCTGACCGTGTCCCCTCCGGCTGTGTGTAGGTGCAGCGTGACCGTGTCGCCTCCGGCTGTGTGTAGGTGCAGCGTGACCGTGTCGCCTCCGGCTTTGTGTAGGTGCAGCGTGACCGTGTCGCCTCCGGCTGTGTGTAGGTGCAGTGTGACTCTGTCGCCTCCGGCTGTGTGTAGGTGCAGCGTGACCGTGTCGCCTCCGGCTGTGTGTAGGTGCAGTGTGACCGTGTCGCCTCCGGCTGTGTGTAGGTGCAGTGTGACCGTGTCGCCTCCGGCTGTGTGCAGTGTGACCGTGTCGCCTCCGGCTGTGTGCAGCGTGACCGTGTCGCCTTCGGCTGTGTGCAGGTGCAGTGTGACCGTGTCGCCTCCGGCTGTGTGTAGGTGCAGCGTGACCGTGTCGCCTCCGGCTGTGTGTAGGTGCAGCGTGACCGTGTCACCTCCGGCTGTGTGCAGCGTGACCGTGTCGCCCCCGGCTGTGTGTAGGTGCAGCGTGACCGTGTCGCCTCCGGCTGAGTGTAGGTGCAGTGTGACTGTGTCGCCTCCGGCTGTGGGCAGCGTGACCGTGTCGCCTCCGGCTGTGTGTAGGTGCAGTGTGACCGTGTCGCCTCCGGCTGTGTGTAGGTGCAGTATGACCGTGTCCCCTCCGGCTGTGAGTAGGTGCAGTGTGACCGTGTCGCCTCCGGCTGTGTGTAGGTGCAGTGTGACCGTGTCGCCTCCGGCTGTGTGTAGGTGCAGCGTGACCGTGTCGCCTCTGGCTGTGTGCAGCGTGACCGTGTCGCCTCCGGCTGTATGTAGGTGCAGTGTGACCGTGTCGCCTCCGGCTGTGTGTAGGTGCAGCGTGACCGTGTCGCCTCCGGCTGTGTGTAGGTGCAGCGTGACCGTGTCGCCTCTGGCTGTGTGTAGGTGCAGCGTGACCGTGTCGCCTCCGGCTGTGTGCAGCGTGACCGTGTCGCCTCCGGCTGTGTGTAGGTGCAGCGTGACCGTGTCGCCTCCGGCTGTGTGTAGGTGCAGCGTGACCGTGTCGCCTCCGGCTGTGTGTAGGTGCAGTGTGACCGTGTCGCCTCCGGCTGTGTGTAGGTGCAGCGTGACCGTGTCGCCTCCGGCTGTGTGTAGGTGCAGCGTGACTGTGTCGCCTCCGGCTGTGTGCAGTGTGACCGTGTCGCCTCCGGCTGTGTGTAGGTGCAGTGTGACCGTGTCACCTCCGGCTGTGTGTAGGTGCAGTGTGACCGTGTCGCCTGCGGCTGTGTGTAGGTGCAGTGTGACCGTGTCGCCTCCGGCTGTGTGTAGGTGCAGCGTGACCGTGTCACCTCCGGCTGTGTGTAGGTGCAGCGTGACCGTGTCGCCTCCGGCTGTGTGTAGGTGCAGCGTGACCGTGTCGCCTCCGGATGTGTGTAGGTGCAGTCTGACCGTGTCACCTCCGGCTGTGTGTAGGTGCAGTCTGACCGTGTCGCCTCCGGCTGTGTGTAGGTGCAGTCTGACCGTGTCGCCTCCGGCTAAGTGTAGGTGCAGTGTGACCGTGTCGCCTCCGGCTGTGTGTAGGTACAGCGTGACTGTGTCGCCTCCGGCTGTGTGTAGGTGCAGTCTGACCGTGTCGCCTGCGGCTGTGTGCAGTGTGACCGTGTCGCCTCTGGCTGTGTGCAGCGTGACCGTGTCGCCTCCGGCTGTGTGTAGGTGCAGTGTGACCGTGTCGCCTCCAGCTGTGTGCAGCGTGACCGTGTCGCCTCCGGCTGTGTGTAGGTGCAGCGTGACCGTGTCGCCTCCGGCTGTGTGTAGGTGCAGTGTGACTGTGTCGCCTCCGGCTGTGTGTAGGTGCAGTGTGACCGTGTCGCCTCCGGCTGTGTGTAGGTACAGTGTGACCGTGTCGCCTCCGGCTGTGTGTAGGTGCAGTGTGACCGTGTCGCCTCCGGCTGTGTGTAGGTGCAGTCTGACCGTGTCGCCTCCGGCTGTGTGTAGGTACAGTGTGACCGTGTCGCCTCCGGCTGTGTGTAGGTGCAGTGTGACCGTGTCGCCTCCGGCTGTGTGTAGGTGCAGTCTGACCGTGTCGCCTCCGGCTGTGTGTAGGTGCAGCGTGACCGTGTCGCCTCCGGCTGTGTGTAGGTGCAGCGTGACCGTGTCGCCTCCGGCTGAGTGCAGCGTGACCGTGTCGCCTCCGGCTGTGTGCAGCGTGACCGTGTAGCCTCCGGCTGTGTGTAGGTGCAGCGGGACCGTGTCGCCTCCGGCTGTGTGTAGTTGCAGCGTGACCGTGTCGCCTCCGGCTGTGTAGGTGCAGTCTGACCTTGTCGCCTCCGGCTGTGTGTAGGTGCAGCGTGACCGTGTCGCCTCCGGCTGTGTGTAGGTGCAGTGTGACCGTGTCGCCTCCGGCTGTATGTAGGTGCAGTGTGACCGTGTCGCCTTCGGCTGTGAGTAGGTGCAGTGTGACCGTGTCGCCTCCGGCTGTGTGTAGGTGCAGTGTGACCGTGTCGCCTCCAGCTGTGTGTAGGTGCAGAGTGACCGTGTCGCCTTCGGCTGTGAGTAGGTGCAGTGTGACCGTGTCGCCTCCGGCTGTGTGTAGGTGCAGTGTGACCGTGTCGCCTCCAGCTGTGTGTAGGTGCAGTGTGACCGTGTCGCCTCCGGCTGTGTGTAGGTGCAGTCTGACCGTGTCGCCTCCGGCTGTGTGCAGTGTGACCGTGTCGCCTCCGGCTGTGTGTAGGTGCAGTGTGACTGTGTCGCCTCCGGCTGTGTGTAGGTGCAGCGTGACCGTGTCGCCTCCGGCTGTGTGCAGCGTGACTGTGTCTCCTCCGGCTGTGTGTAGGTGCAGCGTGACCGTGTCGCCTCCGGCTGTGTGTAGGTGCAGTGTGACCGTGTCGCCTCCGGCTGTGTGTAGGTGCAGTGTGACCGTGTCGCCTCCGGCTGTGTGCAGCGTGACTGTGTCGCCTCCGGCTGTGTGTAGGTGCAGCGTGACCGTGTAGCCTCCGGCTGTGTGTAGGTGCAGTGTGACCGTGTCGCCTCCGGCTGTGTGTAGGTGCAGCGTGACCGTGTCTCCTCCGGCTGTGTGCAGTGTGACCGTGTCGCCTCCGGCTGTGTGTAGGTGCAGCGTGACCGTGTCGCCTCCGGCTGTGTGTAGGTGCAGTGTGACCGTG
Source organism: Chirona hameri (assembly GCA_036785665.1). Classification (NCBI taxonomy): domain Eukaryota; kingdom Metazoa; phylum Arthropoda; class Thecostraca; order Balanomorpha; family Balanidae; genus Chirona; species Chirona hameri. The sequence goes on along the minus strand of JAXIVJ010001986.1, from coordinate 38,972 downwards.
TCGCCTCCGGCTGTGTGTAGGTGCAACGTGACCGTGTCGCCTCCGGCTGTGAGTAGGTGCAGCGTGACCGTGTCGCCTCCGGCTGTGTGTAGGTGCAGCGTGACCGTGTCGCCTCCGGCTGTGTGTAGGTGCAGCGTGACCGTGTCGCCTCCGGCTGTGTGTAGGTGCAGCGTGACCGTGTCGCCTCCAGCTGTGTGTAGGTGCAGTCTGACCGTGTCGCCTCCGGCTGTGTGTAGGTGCAGTGTGACCGTGTCGCCTCAGGCTGTGTGTAGGTGCAGCGTGACTGTGTCGCCTCCGGCTGTGTGTAGGTGCAGTGTGATCGTGTTGCCTCCGGCTGTGTTTTTGCCCCCACCTCCGGGGGGGGGGGGGGGGGGGGCAAAAACTACAAATATTATTGGTATTTGTGATCCAACACAGCTGTCATATTTATTAACCGATTTTAACGTAACTAATGGGGATCGATAGAGATTGAATTGGGGATTGATATATGACGGTGACTTTTGCAAATTAGAAAATCATATGCGTTTTCAGGTCACTAAATTTTGGGGTAAAATAAATGCCTTATAAAACCGTTTTTTTTCTTTTATTTGTTTTCGATAAATGGAATGGTGCGGTATGACCGCTTCTGCCCTGAAACCGCCTCTGCCGTGCAATATTTATTATAGTTCACTAAAATCAACTAATATTCACTTGTTTCAATCACCGTAAACCTATGTAACTCCTGTATACTTAAAGGGAGTGTGCCTACTCACATCGCTTAGTTGGGGTTATTGACACTGGTCTATAGAACACAATTTTATGAATTGAACCATTACCTCATTTCTCCAGATTCACCCTAGTTGCTAAGATATTCAAAGACTCCAGGAATTTGCTTGGGAGCAAAAAGTTATCGGGTAGACTCCAGATGGCTTCCCACTACTAAAAGAACTGCAACTATCGATTACACTGCTAGCATATCGTTATCGCCGGCCAATAGCAATTCGAACAAACAGCTCGTGCGCGCTGATAGCAGCTGCCGAACAACAGAGCCTGGGCGGCCATCATGCTTGCATGCATCATGCTTGTCTTAGGTGCGTCGTTCACGTAACAATTTGTTACCTCTGATTACCTTCACCGTAGAATGGGAATGGGTGGGAATCGTTTTTTTGATATCGAAACGAAAAATAATCGAAAACAATATAAGTGAAAATTCAATTAAAAGGGCTCCAGATGTGAATTTAATCGTATCCAACCATCACAACAATAGCTACTTATTGTAGGAAAATAATTTTGACAGTTCAAAACAGTAGGGACACTCCCTACTGCCCCCCCCCCCCCAAATATGTACAATCACAGCATCTATGATGCATATTGCATTGGAATTGTGAAATTGTTTGTCCCTTTAAGTGCTACTGTGGATATGATGTTGTAAATAAACAGACTGTGACTTGTATTTCAATTTTGAGTTCAGATGCGAGCAAACACCTGCAAAGTGTGGAGTGAAGTTTTACAGAGAGAAAGTGATGATATAGTGACTATAGTGGGAGAGCGCTGGACTGGCGCAGTAGCTCAGTGGGAGAGCGCTGGACTTCTGACCTATCCCGGTAGTGGTGGCCCGGGTTTGAGTCGCTTCGGCGCTCGCTATTTGCTCCTGACTGGGATGGCCTGCGGCCGGTGGCAGCGGTCGCACTCAAGGTCAGGTGACGTCAGTGAGCGGGACGGACCGTGTCCAGGTATGTCGGGCACGTACAACTTTCGTCTCTAAATTCTGCCGGCCAACAGGAATTGCGCGATCGGGTGGTGAGGTCAGGCCTGCGCAACAAGCTCTGCTTAGCGTGGGTCCTGACCTCGGAAATCCATCCACACAAAACATTCGGACTAATTTATAAAAGAAGAAGAAAAAAAAGTGATTTCAGGCTGCATATATTTTAGTATTCATCTAGGCAATCAGCCATTGAATCAATACTACCTGGAAGTCATTAATTTTTTTTTTATTATAGTTCACTAAAATCAACTAATATTCACTTGTTTCAATCACCGTAAACCTATGTAACTCCTGTATACTTAAAGGGAGTGTGCCTACTCACATCGCTTAGTTGGGGTTATTGACACTGGTCTATAGAACACAATTTTATGAATTGAACCATTACCTCATTTCTCCAGATTCACCCTAGTTGCTGAGATATTCAAAGACTCCAGGAATTTGCTTGGGAGCAAAAAGTTATCGGGTAGACTCCAGATTGCTTCCCACTACTAAAAGAACTGCAACTATCGATTACACTGCTAGCATATCGTTATCGCCGGCCAATAGCAATTCGAACAAACAGCTCGTGCGCGCTGATAGCAGCTGCCGAACAACAGAGCCTGGGCGGCCATCATGCTTGCATGCATCATGCTTGTCTTAGGTGCGTCGTTCACGTAACAATTTGTTACCTCTGATTACCTTCACCGTAGAATGGGAATGGGTGGGAATCGTTTTTTTTATATCGAAACGAAAAATAATCGAAAACAATATAAGTGCAAATTCAATTAAAAGGGCTCCAGATGTGAATTGAGCCTGGGCGGCCATCATGCTTGCATGCATCATGCTTGTCTTAGGTGCGTCGTTCACGTAACAAATTGTTACCTCTGATTACCTTCACCGTAGTGGGAATCGTTTTTTTCGATATCGAAACGAAAAATAATCGAAAACAATATAAGTGAAAATTAAACTAAAGGGGCTCCAGATGTTAATTTCATCGTATCCAACCATTACAACAATAGCTACTTATTGTAGGAAAAATAATTTTGACAGTTCAAAACAGTAGGCACACTCCCTGTCATCACCGTCCAGTAGAGTTGTCTTAAACGCGCATGATCTTCTTGCTCTGAAGTTTATTAGTCTGTAGCGATAGGTTTGTCAAGGAAAAATAAGGAATCGACTATTTTACGGGATAGGATGCAGAGCGTACAGATGAAAGCGGTTTCTGAAAACACACAGACAGTAGTAGCACCGCGTCAGCACGAGCAAAGCAGATACCAGGGATCCACACCGCGTTAGCACGAGCAAAGCAGATCTCATAGACGTCCATGCAAGTGCAGTGCACCTCTCACATACTGATGCAATGACCCATATTAAGCATTCCATTTCCAAACTTAGCAAGCACAAATTGACATGAAAGCATCCATGCTAGGACAATAGTACAACGAAGAGCAATGCAACCGCCCGAAATAAGGAACATCATGAGCCATGACCCACCAGAAGTGTTTCCCAATCCGACGGTGATGAGTTCAAGTGCAAGCGCCAAGCACTAACCAAAGCTTGCTATGATCCTGCCATGCTTGGGACATAGGCATGCACACATGCAGCCTGCAGCTTTAAATACTCCATTCACAAGACATCTGCAAATGGAGGAGAGCGCGAGGTTATGTGTTGGTCACCACATCCTCCCCACCGTGTTCGCAATAGCTTACACAATTAAACTAATCCGAGTCACCGAGTTCCTCTCCGAATCACGCAGGTCCACTCTGCCCTCGTCTTGAGTGTTCACTTCGAGTTGCACTCGCGCCGCTCCCCCGCCAGATGGAGCAAAGCGAGAGTTCACCAAGGTTCTGCACTATTGCTAGCTCCACAGGCGGTGACACATTTCAGCAGCGCCAGCCTTCACGACGCCAGCGCCGCTGCACGCGGACATGGCCGGACCGCGCTAGGCGGCACACTCCGACACAGCGAGCAGCACCCGCCTCGGCCGCAGACGCCGACTCAGCCGCAGACGCCGACTCAGTCGCAGACGCCTCCCCAGCCGCAGCCGCTGCCCCAGCAGCAGCCGCTGCCCCAGCCGCAGACGCCGCCTCAGCAGCAGCCGCTGCCCCAGCCGCAGACGCCGCCTCAGCCGCAGACGCCGCCTCAGCCGCAGACGCCGCCTCAGCCGCAGACGCCGCCTCAGTCGCAGACGCCTCCCCAGCCGCAGCCGCTGCCCCAGCCGCAGCCGCTGCCCCAGCAGCAGCCGCTGCCCCAGCCGCAGACGCCGCCTCAGCCGCAGACTCCGCCTCAGCCGCAGACGCCGCCTCAGTCGCAGACGCCGCCTCAGCCGCAGACGCCGCCTCAGCCGCAGACGCCGCCTCAGTCGCAGACGCCGCCTCAGCCGCAGACGCCGACTCAGCCGCAGACGCCGACTCAGCCGCAGACGCCGCCTCAGCCGCAGACGCCGCCTCAGCCGCAGACGCCGCCTCAGTCGCAGACGCCGCCTCAGCCGCAGACGCCGCCTCAGCCGCAGACGCCGCCTCAGTCGCAGACGCCGCCTCAGCCGCAGACGCCGCCTCAGTCGCAGACGCCGCCTCAGTCGCAGACGCCGCCTCAGTCGCAGACGCCGCCTCAGTCGCAGACGCCGCCTCAGTCGCAGACGCCGCCTCAGCCGCAGACGCCGCCTCAGCCGCAGACGCCGCCTCAGCCGCAGACGCCGCCTCAGCCGCAGACGTCGCCTCAGCCGCAGACGCCGACTCAGTCGCAGACGCCGCCTCAGCCGCAGACGCCGCCTCAGCCGCAGACGCCGCCTCAGTCGCAGACGCCGCCTCAGCCGCAGACGCCGCCTCAGTCGCAGACGCCGACTCAGTCGCAGACGCCGCCTCAGCCGCAGACGCCGCCTCAGTCGCAGACGCCGACTCAGTCGCAGACGCCGCCTCAGCCGCAGACGCCGCCTCAGTCGCAGACGCCGACTCAGTCGCAGACGCCGCCTCAGTCGCAGACGCCGACTCAGCCGCAGACGCCGCCTCAGTCGCAGACGCCGACTCAGTCGCAGACGCCGACTCAGCCGCAGACGCCGACTCAGCCGCAGACGCCGCCTCAGTCGCAGACGCCGACTCAGTCGCAGACGCCGACTCAGTCGCAGACGCCGCCTCAGTCGCAGACGCCGACTCAGCCGCAGACGCCGCCTCAGTCGCAGACGCCGACTCAGTCGCAGACGCCGCTTCAGTCGCAGACGCCGACTCAGTCGCAGACGCCGCCTCAGTCGCAGACGGTCGCAGACTTCGGATCTCGCTCTCGAAGTGCCGGCCCTGGACATTACGCATTATGATCGTCTCCGCTGCCTCCAGTTCGGCGGCGGACAGAGGGCCCACGGCGGGCTGTTGATTGCTGGATCCATGCTTCACGTGGAGGTTCCGGACAAACCGTACCACCCATGCAACCACTCTTTTGTATCTCACCCATGACGAAAATCTCGCTGCATCTGGAAGAGGTTCGTCTGTGGTACACCTGATAGTAGTGGCGCAGATGACTCGAACTTCAGGGTCTGTTGAGCTCAGTGTGCCTGTGACACTCTGAGATGGCCACGCATCTTCCTCTTGTTGTAGGAAGTCTGGTCCTTTCAGCCAACTTGGCTCGATCAGCAGTTCTGCTATTGACTGACCGCGAGAGCAGGCGTCTGCTGGGTTCAGGTGAGTCGGCACTTTCTTCCACTGACTCGGCTCAGAGGACTCTCGAATCTCCGCGATTCGGTTCGCCACAAGGTGTGGAAGCGACGACTCTCATTGCTCCAGTACTGCAGAGCAACGTTACTGTCGCTCCAGAACACTGTTCTGTGGATCTTGTATGTCGGCTCTCGGCCAATGGTCTCCGCCAGGCGAGATGCCATCACTGCCGCCGGTAGCTCGAGTCGAACTATCGATATCTGCTTCAACGGTGCGACCCGTGTCTTCGCTGCGATAAACTTGACGTCAATTTGACTACCTTGTTCCGTTCTGAGGAACGCCACTGTCCCAAAGGTGGACTCTGATGCGTCGCAGAAGATGTGTATCTCATGCTGCAGTTCGTCACCTTCGCTGCTTCTGTGCAGGCACCTCGGCACGACCAGGTCTTGCAACTGCCAGAGCTCAGCCACCCAAGCTTCCCAGAAGCGTTGTTCCGGATCTTTCAATTTCTCGTCCCACCCGTGTCCATGGGCCCACAGTCTTTGGACGAGCAGCTTTGCTTGCAGCGTGAATGGCGCTGCTATTCCGAGCGGGTCGAACAGGCGAGCGACAGTAGAGACGACTTGCCGCTTCGTGACTCGGGTGTTGTCAGCTTTGATGACTCGAATGCCCAGAGTGTCTTCCACGGGGTTCCATGGGCACCCAAGCACGTTCTCTGTAGGTCTGTCCGTACCCTGGCAAGCTCGCTCACTTTCTGGGACGTCGAGCATGACTTCCTCTGAGTTGCTTCGCCACTTGGTGAGTCGAAATCCTCCCTTCGACACCAGCTCCGTGACCTCTCTTCTCATCGCCTTCGCGTCTGCAACTGTTTTTTTCAGTCCTCAGAAGATCATCCATGTACACGTTGTGTTGAACTGCAGTCACGGCTTCTCGGGAGATATCTGTATCTACCTGGTGATCCGACGCCGTCTTACACAGGACGTAGTTGGCTGAGGCTGGGCTGCACCTGGCCCCAAATATCGTCACTTTCATGTTGTAGGCATCTAGTGGTTTCTCTGGGTTGAGATCCCTCCAGAGGAAGCTGAGCGAGGGCTGATCTTCTGGGATCACGCGCACTTGATGGTACATCTGTTCGACGTCACCGACGATAGCCACGGCCTCCTCTCGGAATCGCAGTAGCACACCCGGGAGACTCAGGAGCATATCGGGCCCCGTCAGTAGCTCACAGTTGAGAGATGTGCTTCGATAGGTGGCAGCAGCATCGAATACCAGTCTGAGTTTGCCTGGCTTATTTGGGTTCGTGACTCCATGATGTGGTAGATACCATCGTCGGGGGTAATACCGCATGATTTCCTCTTCCGTGATCCTCTGGGCGAACCCCTGGTCCAGATATCCTTGTATGATCTTCTGGTATTGCCTTGCCTTTTCCGGCTGCCGAAGAAGTCCTTTCTCCAACTGTTGCAGACGCTGGAGTGCCATGCTGCGGTTGTCCGGCAGTCTCGTGTTGCTCACTTTCCACAGCAGCCCTGTTTCGTACCTGCCTTCTCCAATCATCCTTGTGGTGTCCTTCATGATTTTCTCAGCTCGGGCTTCGTCCAACGACCTTGCCGACCTCTGCTCCACCTTGACGCCGAAAGACTCAGTCTTCCACCAGTCCTCGACTGCAGTCGCCAGGTCCTGTTCCACTGGACCCTTACTGATGAACATAACTTGTCGGAGTCTTCCTGGTACCAGCCCCTTCACTGAACCTGTCAGCGTCCACCCAAACGCTGTCTTCACCGCCACTGGCTGGCCAGGTCTGCCGACTCTCGCTTCTTGCTGGAGGACTGCTTCGATGACATTCGCCCCAAGCAGCAGCTTGATCTCCACCCCCTTGTAGTCTGGGATGTCCAGGTCTGAAATGTGTTCCCACTTACATCTCTGTGCGGCGGTTATCTGCGGCGGCTTCACGTTGAGTCTGGGAACTGAGAAGGCTTCCGGCACTTCTATCAGTGACTGAGTCTCGCCCCTGGGGCTCACCATCAGCTTCACCTTCTGCGAGCTTTGGGGCCTTCCACTCCCTTCTACGTTCTGGAGACAGAGGCCGCTCTGTGTTCCTGTGATCTTCAGGGAGGTTAGCACATCTGCAGTGCAGAGTGAGGTTTGCGAGTCCGGGTCAAGCAGCGCAAACACGTCTTCAAACTTGTCGCCTGGACCGTGGATGCGGACCGGCACTATCTGCAGCAGGGTCTCGGAGTCGTCTTCTGGGAATGAGGCCGCCACTGTCCGACGAACTGCTGTTTCCGCTTGCGCTGGCTCCTGAGCGTCATCTGATGGACGCGTCTTTCCAGTGACCTGCGCCTGCTGCTGAACGTATCCTGCAGGACACGCCCTTCGGACAACATGTTTACTGCTATGCAGTAGATCATGATGTCGCATGATACAGCCTTTCCTTCCGCACGGTTTCACCCAGCGGCAGGTTCTGATCAGGTGGCCGTGCTGTAAGCATACAAAACACAGGCCTCGATCTGCCACGAACTGAGCCCTGTCGTTCACAGGCCAGCCGGTGAAGAGGTTGCAGACCGCCAGGTGGTGTGCTCCATCACAACAGACGCATGCACCCTGGTCAGTGCCGGTCGTCAGTGACTCGCTTCGTTGGTGTCTTTCGCTCCACCATGGACGAAGCAGGTGTGATGCAGTTCAAAGCTACTCTGAATTGACCGCCAAGCCATCTGCTGAAGGTGGCTAGAGTAGGTGAGCTGGGTTCTGAGTCGATCTCGTACTTGCTCCACTCTCTCCTGAGATCAGGGGCAGCTTCTCGACCACTCTTTGGAGGTTCTCATGGCTGTGGAGGTCGCCCTCACAGTGCAGGCTCTGGAGAACAGTCACGGTGCAGTTGACCGTCATGTACAACTCCTCCAGGGCGGCGGCACCGGAAACGCTCAGACGTGGCGCTCCGAAGAGGGCGCTGAGGTGGGCACGGACGATGTCCTTTTGACGGCCGAACCTCTCCTTCAGCACCTCGAGAGCGCTGCCGTACAGGTCTGGATTGTACATGAACCCTGCGATCGTCTTCTTTGCTAGCCCTGTGACTGATGACTGAAGGTGCACCATCTTTTCCGTCTCTGACAAGCTCTCCTGGTTGTCCACCAGTGCTTGAAATAAGCCGAACCACTGGGGCCAATCAAGTGAGTTTCCACTGAACTGTGGCAGCGTCACCTTGGGGATACTCTTGCTGAACACAGTGCAGCGATGTCTACCTGAATTCTTGCCACGTTCGGAATCGGCGCCGACGACCTGCTCTGCTCCAGGCCCCTCCTCACCCTCTTCTGCTGAGTCAGGTTGGTCTTTAAAGTCGTGTCTACGCTCCCACTGTAAATCATCCAGTGCTGCCTTCTGAAGGCTCGCTTCCAGTATTGCTCGTTGGTGGGCATCTGCTGCTTCCTGCAACATGCGCTTCCTCTTCTCTTGTTGTTCAATCTGAAGTAGTTTTTGTGTCTGGGCAAGTTCCACCTTCTTTAGGCGTTCCTGTATCTCAGCTTCTCTGGCCCTTGCCACTTCTGATCTCTCTGAGACTCCAGAACTTGCGGGACGACTGCTGGCTGACACCACAGAGGGTGCTTCATCCTTCCTGGCTTCCAGGTGTTCTCGGATTCTTTCTATAGCCTCTGCATGCTGCTTATCCACATCTTCTATGTACTTCTGAGCCAAGATGATTTCTTCCTTTTCTGTAAGGTGAGTGGTGCAATGGTCATTTGCTTCTTGCACTGCTTCCAAAGCCAAGTCTAACTCCTTGAGCATCCTTGTCAACTCAGTGCGCCTTCCTTTAGCCTCTATGATGATGAATGCCCTCCGCCTTGTCCTCGTCAATGTTCCTAGCTTCCTTGCACGTGCTTTCTTGAGGACCTTCAGCTTGTCTTCCTCCATGGTCTTCAGCTAGCAATGGATACTTCTGAAACTGTCATCACCGTCCAGTAGAGTTTTCTTAAACGCGCATGATCTTCTTGCTCTGAAGTTTATTACAGTCTGTAGCGATAGGTTTGTCAAGGAAAAATAAGGAATCTACTATTTTACAGGATAGGATGCAGAGCGTACAGATGAAAGCGGTTTCTGAAAACACACAGACAGTAGTAGCACCGCGTCAGCACGAGCAAAGCAGATACCAGGGATCCACACCGCGTTAGCACGAGCAAAGCAGATCTCATAGACGTCCATGCAAGTGCAGTGCACCTCTCACATACTGATGCAATGACCCATATTAAGCATTCCATTTCCAAACTTAGCAAGCACAAATTGACATGAAAGCATCCATGCTAGGACAATAGTACAACGAAGAGCAATGCAACCGCCCGAAATAAGGAACATCATGAGCCATGACCCACCAGAAGTGTTTCCCAATCCGACGGTGATGAGTTCAAGTGCATGCGCCAAGCACTAACCAAAACTTGCTATGATCCTGCCATGCTTGGGGCATAGGCATGCACACATGCAGCCTGCAGCTTTACATACTAAATTCACAAGACATCTGCAAATGGAGGAGAGCGCGAGGTTATGTGTTGGTCACCGCATCCTCCCCACCGTGTTCGCAATAGCGTACACAACTAAACTAATCCGAGTCACCGAGTTCCTCTCCGAATCACGCAGGTCCACTCTTCCCTCGTCTTGAGTGTTCACTTCGAGTCGCACTCGCGCCGCTCCCCCGCCAGATGGAGCAAAGCGAGAGTTCACCAAGGTTCTGCACTATTGCTAGCTCCACAGGCGGTGACACATTTCAGCAGCGCCAGCCTTCACGACGCCAGCGCCGCTGCACGCGGACATGGCCGGACCGCGCTAGGCGGCACACTCCGACACAGCGAGCAGCACCCGCCTCGGCCGCTGACGCCGCCTCAGCCGCAGACGCCGACTCAGTCGCAGACGCCTCCCCAGCCGCAGCCGCTGCCCCAGCAGCAGCCGCTGCCCCAGCCGCAGACGCCGCCTCAGTCGCAGACGCCGCCTCAGCCGCAGACGCCGCCTCAGTCGCAGACGCCGACTCAGTCGCAGACGCCGCCTCAGTCGCAGACGCCGCCTCAGTCGCAGACGCCGACTCAGTCGCAGACGCCGACTCAGTCGCAGACGCCGACTCAGTCGCAGACGCCGACTCAGTCGCAGACGCCGCCTCAGTCGCAGACGCCGACTCAGTCGCAGACGCCGACTCAGTCGCAGACGCCGACTCAGTCGCAGACGCCTCCTCAGCCGCAGACGCCGCCTCAGTCGCAGACGCCGACTCAGTCGCAGACGCCGCCTCAGTCGCAGACGCCGACTCAGTCGCAGACGCCGACTCAGTCGCAGACGCCTCCCCAGCCGCAGCCGCTGCCCCAGCAGCAGCCGCTGCCCCAGCCGCAGACGCCGCCTCAGTCGCAGACGCCGACTCAGTCGCAGACGCCGACTCAGCCGCAGACGCCGACTCAGCCGCAGACGCCGACTCAGTCGCAGACGCCGACTCAGTCGCAGACGCCGACTCAGTCGCAGACGCCGACTCAGTCGCAGACGGTCGCAGACTTCGGATCTCGCTCTCGAAGTGCCGGCCCTGGACATTACGCATTATGATCGTCTCCGCTGCCTCCAGTTCGGCGGCGGACAGAGGGCCCACGGCGGGATGTTGATTGCTGGATCCATGCTTCACGTGGAGGTTCCGGACAAACCGTACCACCCATGCAACCACTCTTTTGTATCTCACCCATGACGGAAATCTCGCTGCATCTGGAAGAGGTTCGTCTGTGGTACACCTGATAGTAGTGGCGCAGATGACTCGAACTTCAGGGTCTGTTGAGCTCAGTGTGCCTGTGACACTCTGAGATGGCCACGCATCTTCCTCTTGTTGTAGGAAGTCTGGTCCTTTCAGCCAACTTGGCTCGATCAGCAGTTCTGCTATTGACTGACCGCGAGAGCAGGCGTCTGCTGGGTTCAGGTGAGTCGGCACTTTCTTCCACTGACTCGGCTCAGAGGACTCTCGAATCTCCGCGATTCGGTTCGCCACAAGGTGTGGAAGCGACGACTCTCATTGCTCAAGTACTGCAGAACAACGTTACTGTCGCTCCAGAACACTGTTCTGTGGATCTCGTATGTCAGCTCTCGGCCAATGGTCTCTGCCAGGCGAGATGCCATCACTGCCGCCGGTAGCTCGAGTCGAACTATCGATATCTGCTTCAACGGTGCGACCCGTGTCTTCGCTGCGATAAAGTTGACGTCAATTTGACTACCTTGTTCCGTTCTGAGGAACGCCACTGTCCCAAAGGCCGACTCTGATGCATCGCAGAAGATGTGTATCTCATGCTGCAGTTCCGTCACCTTCGCTGCTTCTGTGCAGGCACCTCGGCACGACCAGGTCTTGCAACTGCCAGAGCTCAGCCACCCAAGCTTCCCAGAAGCGTTGTTCCGGATCTTTCAATTTCTCGTCCCACCCGTGTCCATGGGCCCACAGTCTTTGGACGAGCAGCTTTGCTTGCAGCGTGAATGGCGCTGCTATTCCGAGCGGGTCGAACAGGCGAGCGACAGTAGAGACGACTTGCCGCTTCGTGACTCGGGTGTTGTCAAAGGGTGTTGTCTTTGATGACTCGAATGCCCAGAGTGTCTTCCACGGGGTTCCATGGGCACCCAAGCACGTTCTCTGTAGGTCTGTCCGTACCCTGGCAAGCTCGCTCACTTTCTGGGACGTCGAGCATGACTTCCTCTGAGTTGCTTCGCCACTTGGTGAGTCGAAATCCTCCCTTCGACACCAGCTCCGTGACCTCTCTTCTCATCGCCTTCGCGTCTGCAGCTGTTTTTTCAGTCCTCAGAAGATCATCCATGTACACGTTGTGTTGAACTGCAGTCACGGCTTCTCGGGAGATATCTGTATCTACCTGGTGATCCGACGCCGTCTTACACAGGACGTAGTTGGCTGAGGCTGGGCTGCACCTGGCCCCAAATATCGTCACTTTCATGTTGTAGGCATCTAGTGGTTTCTCTGGGTTGAGATCCCTCCAGAGGAAGCTGAGCGAGGGCTGATCTTCTGGGATCACGCGCACTTGATGGTACATCTGTTCGACGTCACCGACGATAGCCACGGCCTCCTCTCGGAATCGCAGTAGCACACCCGGGAGACTCAGGAGCATATCGGGCCCCGTCAGTAGCTCACAGTTGAGAGATGTGCTTCGATAGGTGGCAGCAGCATCGAATACCAGTCTGAGTTTGCCTGGCTTATTTGGGTTCGTGACTCCATGATGTGGTAGATACCATCGTCGGGGGTAATACCGCATGATTTCCTCTTCCGTGATCCTCTGGGCGAACCCCTGGTCCAGATATCCTTGTATGATCTTCTGGTATTGCCTTGCCTTTTCCGGCTGCCGAAGAAGTCCTTTCTCCAACTGTTGCAGACGCTGGAGTGCCATGCTGCGGTTGTCCGGCAGTCTCGTGTTGCTCACTTTCCACAGCAGCCCTGTTTCGTACCTGCCTTCTCCAATCATCCTTGTGGTGTCCTTCATGATTTTCTCAGCTCGGGCTTCGTCCAACGACCTTGCCGACCTCTGCTCCACCTTGACGCCGAAAGACTCAGTCTTCCACCAGTCCTCGACTGCAGTCGCCAGGTCCTGTTCCACTGGACCCTTACTGATGAACATAACTTGTCGGAGTCTTCCTGGTACCAGCCCCTTCACTGAACCTGTCAGCGTCCACCCAAACGCTGTCTTCACCGCCACTGGCTGGCCAGGTCTGCCGACTCTCGCTTCTTGCTGGAGGACTGCTTCGATGACATTCGCCCCAAGCAGCAGCTTGATCTCCACCCCCTTGTAGTCTGGGATGTCCAGGTCTGAAATGTGTTCCCACTTACATCTCTGTACGGCGGTTATCTGCGGCGGCTTCACGTTGAGTCTGGGAACTGAGAAGGCTTCCGGCACTTCTATCAGTGACTGAGTCTCGCCCCTGGGGCTCACCATCAGCTTCACCTTCTGCGAGCTTTGGGGCCTTCCACTCCCTTCTACGTTCTGGAGACAGAGGCCGCTCTGTGTTCCTGTGATCTTCAGGGAGGTTAGCACATCTGCAGTGCAGAGTGAGGTTTGCGAGCCCGGGTCAAGCAGCGCAAACACGTCTTCAAACTTGTCGCCTGGACCGTGGATGCGGACCGGCACTATCTGCAGCAGGGTCTCGGAGTCGTCTTCTGGGAATGAGGCCGCCACTGTCCGACGAACTGCTGTTTCCGCTTGCGCTGGCTCCTGAGCGTCATCTGATGGACGCGTCTTTCCAGTGACCTGCGCCTGCTGCTGAACGTATCCTGCAGGACACGCCCTTCGGACAACATGTTTACTGCCATGCAGTAGATCATGATGTCGCATGATACAGCCTTCCCTTCCGCACGGTTTCACCCAGCGGCAGGTTCTGATCAGGTGGCCGTGCTGTAAGCATACAAAACACAGGCCTCGATCTGCCACGAACTGAGCCCTGTCGTTCACAGGCCAGCCGGTGAAGAGGTTGCAGACCGCCAGGTGGTGTGCTCCATCACAACAGACGCATGCACCCTGGTCAGTGCCGGTCGTCAGTGACTCGATTCGTTGGTGTCTTTCGCTCCACCATGGACGAAGCAGGTGTGATGCAGTTCAAAGCTACTCTGAATTGACCGCCAAGCCATCTGCTGAAGGTGGCTAGAGTAGGTGAGCTGGGTTCTGAGTCGATCTCGTACTTGCTCCACTCTCTCCTGAGATCAGGGGGCAGCTTCTCGACCACTCTTTGGAGGTTCTCATGGCTGTGGAGGTCGCCCTCACAGTGCAGGCTCTGGAGAACAGTCACGGTGCAGTTGACCGTCATGTACAACTCCTCCAGGGCGGCGGCACCGGAAACGCTCAGACGTGGCGCTCCGAAGAGGGCGCTGAGGTGGGCACGGACGATGTCCTTTTGACGGCCGAACCTCTCCTTCAGCACCTCGAGAGCGCTGCCGTACAGGTCTGGATTGTACATGAACCCTGCGATCGTCTTCTTTGCTAGCCCTGTGACTGATGACTAAAGGTGCACCATCTTTTCCGTCTCTGACAAGCTCTCCTGGTTGTCCACCAGTGCTTGAAATAAGCCGAACCACTGGGGCCAATCAAGTGAGTTTCCACTGAACTGTGGCAGCGTCACCTTGGGGATACTCTTGCTGAACACAGTGCAGCGATGTCTACCTGAATTCTTGCCACGTTCGGAATCGGCGCCGACGACCTGCTCTGCTCCAGGCCCCTCCTCACCCTCTTCTGCTGAGTCAGGTTGGTCTTTAAAGTCGTGTCTACGCTCCCACTGTAAATCATCCAGTGCTGCCTTCTGAAGGCTCGCTTCCAGTATTGCTCGTTGGTGGGCATCTGCTGCTTCCTGCAACATGCGCTTCCTCTTCTCTTGTTGTTCAATCTGAAGTAGTTTTTGTGTCTGGGCAAGTTCCACCTTCTTTAGGCGTTCCTGTATCTCAGCTTCTCTGGCCCTTGCCACTTCTGATCTCTCTGAGACTCCAGAACTTGCGGGACGACTGCTGGCTGACACCACAGAGGGTGCTTCATCCTTCCTGGCTTCCAGGTGTTCTCGGATTCTTTCTATAGCCTCTGAATGCTGCTTATCCACATCTTCTATGTACTTCTGAGCCAAGATGATTTCTTCCTTTTCTGTAAGGTGAGTGGTGCAATGGTCATGTGCTTCTTGCACTGCTTCCAAAGCCAAGTCTAACTCCTTGAGCACCACTGTCAACTCAGTGCGCCTTCCTTTAGCCTCTATGATGATGAATGCCCTCCGCCTTGTCCTCGTCAATGTTCCTAGCTTCCTTGCACGTGCTTTCTTGAGGACCTTCAGCTTGTCTTCCTCCATGGTCTTCAGCTAGCAATGGATACTTCTGAAACTGTCACCACCGTCCAGTAGAGTTGTCTTAAACGCGCATGATCTTCTTGCTCTGAAGTTTATTACAGTCTGTAGCGATAGGTTTGTCAAGGAAAAATAAGGAATCGACTATTTTACGGGATAGGATGCAGAGCGTACAGATGAAAGCGGTTTCTGAAAACACACAGACAGTAGTAGCACCGCGTCAGCACGAGCAAAGCAGATACCAGGGATCCACACCGCGTTAGCACGAGCAAAGCAGATCTCATAGACGTCCATGCAAGTGCAGTGCACCTCTCACATACTGATGCAATGACCCATATTAAGCATTCCATTTCCAAACTTAGCAAGCACAAATTGACATGAAAGCATCCATGCTAGGACAATAGTACAACGAAGAGCAATGCAACCGCCCGAAATAAAGAACATCATGAGCCATGACCCACCAGAAGTGTTTCCCAATCCGACGGTGATGAGTTCAAGTGCAAGCGCCAAGCACTAACCAAAACTTGCTATGATCCTGCCATGCTTGGGACATAGGCATGCACACATGCAGCCTGCAGCTTTAAATACTACATTCACAAGACATCTGCAAATGGAGGAGAGCGCGAGGTTATGTGTTGGTCACCACACTCCCTTTAATTAAGGCAGTTAGGAAGAAGCCGTGAAGTTCGCATCTCCGTATTATCGCCAAATGTATAAACAAAACACCAAAAACCGGGCCCTGGAACCGCCTCTGTTAAGGTTAGGACTTCAAAATTTTGACTCCACATGTGGAATTCAATTCTAGGAAAAGTCCCAAAATTGCATGGGTATGCTCTCAGCCGTTCGGGAGATATCTGCGAAAAACACGAGGGGGGCGGAATCTGCCCTCCCTGCCACTAATAGGGTTAATTAATTCATCTTCCCCTTTCCCAAATTTGTAGAAGGAATTGCGTATTGTGTCATGCGCAGCGAAGCGGCGCGAAATTTTCAAGTTTTTAACTGTGGATGGCTGGATTTTGACTGCTGCAAAGGCAATTTTTACGACTGTACGTCCGACCGTTGGGGAGGGGGGATGGGGTAAAACATAGTATCGGGACCTTTGGGGGGGGGGGCATGATCCCTTTGGCCCCCTGGATCCGCCCTTGGTTGTAGGACATTAGAATATGCTACCAGGGGATGTCGCTGATGCAGTGACACTTGCTTCCTTCAAAATTAGATTATATAAATACTTTACAGAGAAGGGATCAGTTCATAAATACTCGTGGGATTAGCCTTCTTTTATGCAGGTAGAGTAAGGTGAATTGAAGGGGGCGATACTGGTGTGGGGGGGGGGGGTGCAACCTCCGATGGGGCCAAGAGGCTCTTTGTTGCACTTTTCTTCTATGTCTCTTTATGTATCGTTTTTGGTGACGTCATATCTTTGGTATTACTGGTACACTTCTCTGTCTGTTATAAATTAAAACAATATTCACATTAAACGACAAATATTGCTTAGACCTGTCTATACTCTCTTCTTCTATAGGGACCTCAAGAACTTTACAATGTCTTTAATTTTGCATCACCTACATAGTAGCTTATCATAGTTTCTGGAACTTTATTTTTTCATGCATGATCAATATTTCACAAGAGAATAAATATAAATATTGCTTCAACGAGCGATATTGCATTAGTGTTGCTGGAGAACCATTTTCCAACTTTCGATTTGGTTGGAGAACCATAGTCTATTTTTGCCACCCCTGACGTGTTGGTCCGCCACGACCTGCCGCTCTCGCACGTTACTCTGGTCGTTGCTGACGCCGGAAGGCCCGGCAGCGCCCGCCGCCACTTCTGTCTGACCTCTGATCTGGCCTCTCACCTGACTTCTGTCTGTGTGACATGCATGACATGTGTGACATGTGACGGTTTTGTCTGCTGTCTAACCTGAACTCTGCCCCATTTTCTGAACTACTGACAGATGACCTGATCTTTGTCTGTGTGTGACCTGCAGGAAGACTGTCTGACCTACTGTCTGACCTCTGACCTGACCTCCGTGTATGGCCTGCGGGGAGACGCGGATACTATATGACCTCTAACCTGACCTCTGTCTGTGTGTGGCTTGCAGGGAGACACGGCTGCTGTCTGGACTCTGATCTTACCTCTGCCTGTACATGTGACCCATACATAGGCGTACACAAGGGGGGGGGGGGGCTACGGGGAAATTGCCCCCCCCCCCCCAAGGTCTGTACGTGCCCCCTTTGGTCGAAAAAATTAATGATTTTTTTAATTTGTAAGAGAAAAATGGCGAAAATATGCCCTTTTAAAAATATAGTGGGCCAAATCCGGTGAGTTTTTTGTGGGGGTACGTTATACCCCCTGTGCAAAAATTGTCCCCTCCTGGAGCAAATCCTGGGTACGCTACTGGACCCATAAGGAGAAATAGCTGCTGCCTGACCTCTGTTCTTCCTGAATTTTGTGCAGGGGCGTCCCAATTGTCCCACTGTTCATCCTCAATTGAGAATGAAACTGTCCACCGAGGTGCTGCGTCAAACTGCTCTTTCTAGCAAACATCACCCAGTAGTCCTCAAAGGGACACGAGATGTTCTCCTCTGCTTGTCATTTCAGGTGACGAGTTAGATTGCTATAATTTATCCTGCTAAATTCGTTACATCTGAAGGGCTTCTAGCGCCTCTCCATCCAGCAATGACTCATCATATTGGCCTTTGTGAAAATGCAATCTCACAGGTGACACATTTGTAGCGTATACTCCGTGTTTCTGTATCCGGCGGTGACGGGTCTGTCGAGTAAACATCTTCCCGCAGTCGTCAGAGCAGTAAAGCTTCTCCCATGTGTGTATCCGGCGGTGACAGATCATAGTGCTCCGAACAGTTAACATTTTCCCGCAGTCGTCTCATCTGTAGGGTGAATCCGGCGGCGGTGGCAGGTCAGATCGGCCTGTCGATTAAACCTTTGCCCGCAATCGTCACATCTGTAGGGCTTCTTGCCTGTGTGTATCCGACAATGACGGGTCACATCGGCCTTTCGATTAAACACCTTCGCGCAATCTAACGCTACACTGCGCGCTACACTGTGTAGGGCTTTTCGTCTTTGTGCGCCACGCGGTGGCTGGTCAGATGAGACAGTCGAGTAAACATCTTCCCGCAATCGTCACATCCGTAGGGCTTCTCGCCTGTGTGTATCCGACAATGACGGACCAGATCGCTCCTACCGGTAAACATCTTCCCGCAATCGTCACATCCGTAGGGCTTCTCGCCTGTGTGTATCCGACAATGACGGACCAGAGCGCAATTACCGGCAAACATCTTCCCACAATCGTCACATCTGTACGACTTCTCCCCTGTGTGGATTCGGCGATGACGGGTCAGATGGGCCCGTCTAGTAAAAATATTCCCGCAGACGTCACATTTGTAGGGTTTTTCCCCAGTGTGTATCAAACCGTGAGTGGTCAGATGGGCCTGCTGATTAAACATCTTCCCGCAATCGTCACATCTGTAGGGCTTCTCCCCTGTGTGTATCCGACAATGACGAACCAGAACACCCAAACCGGTAAACATCTTCCCGCAATAGTCACATCTGTAGGGATTTTCGACTGTGTGCGTCCGGCGGTGACAGGTCAGATGCTTCTGTCGTAGAAACATCTTGCCGCAGTCATCACAGCTGTAGCGTTTCCCGCCTCTGTTGATGCCACGATGGGTAGTCAGTCTATTGTTGCCGTCAGTTGTACAATCGTCACGTTCATCATAATTATCTCTGCCGTGCCCAGCGATGTGGCCATGCCGTCGTTTGACGTGTCCAGTCTCGCATTCTGGTCCAGAGCAGTTGTAGCTGCAGTGTTTGGTGAGTTTGATAAGACCTGGAAAAGAAGTTGACGATCAGTGGCTTCATGGGAGGAGGCAACCGACATCGCCCCTCCCTTTTCGCTCTACAAGATTGAATAAAATAATACGCATTACAAGAAAACAAAATGTATTTCTGTATTATACTACAAATGTCCAAACTCTAACATCATAGGTACCGCCTGGGTTTTCGTTAAATTAATGCAGAAATATGCACTGCGCGAATCAGAGTATGAAAAGCCTGAAAGTGGTTTACAGATTAGATACGAGAACATTCCATGAATGGTAATGATAAACTCGCATTACATCACGCCATTTTACCCCCTGAGGTACCGACCCAGTTTCGTCGATGGCAATTATACATTTAATTAACACGAACGATAATTGATAAAATAAGAATTTGTTGTGGGTTCTAGTAATGATAGAATCGCTTAAAGGAAATAGTTCACCTTGGAATTTTTACCCAACACGATTTGATTACATTGCTTAATACAATTTATTTTGATATTGTCCAAAATGGCCTTATATCGCACCGATTCAGGACATAAGGTCGTAAATTTGTATTGTTTATCAACTATATGCATACTCTCTGAGCCAGAGTCCTCACGTCACGCGAATGTAAACAATGGTTCAGCCAATCAGATTCGAAAGTAGTCGCGTAAAGATAGACTCGTATTGGAGATGTGCCAACCGGCGGCCGGCAATTCGCTTACTAGCACCAGCTGCAAGCTGATTGGATGATAATATAGCCTCTGCCCGGGCTAGAACCAGTACAACATTCTTTCGCTAGCACCGCATTCCTTCGCCAAAAACTCAAATATGTTCGGCTGGAGAGACTTTTCAGTCAAGAAAACTTGCAGATAAGGGTTTCCCAACACGGGCTACAAAACTGCCATCTCAGTTTAAAACTAATGTTGAAGGTGAACTATTTCCTTTAAGCGCTAAAGCCAAACGGTTGATATTTGCCCTGGTACAGACACAATCAAATTACACACTACAAAGTGGTCAACTTGTGGAAAGCTTGTTTGGAAAGCTTTCAAGTTAGTCCGAGTCTTCAAAAGACGGCTTTTGCTGATTTTTGGAGAAAAGGATATCGCACCATATCCATGAATTAATGTCAGAACCCCGAGGAGCAATTATACTGCATACTAGTTTCTTCTGAACACGCACTCCAGGTTAGCTCTTGCCAGTGCAGGGTCCCATACGTGACCGTGCAGGGTGGGTGGGTGGTGAGTACGACCACTGGCGTTTCGCCTCTAATTGAGTTTGAGCTTCATTTCAAAGACGAGCGTGTTGCTTGTGATGAGTTGAAGCCGTTGGCACCCGATTTTAAGGTCCTGGGACATTAGGTGACATCTTAGGTCATGTCAATGACCCGGTTGAAATTCTACTGGAGCTCTAGAATTGCGACTCAGAATATGAATATGCAAAAGGGTGCCAAATTTGAAATCAGTGTGAGAAAATGTCCTAGAAACCACCAGAATCAAAATAAGTCATCGGAGGTCAGTTAGACCTGTGGAAGTGCATGACCCCAGTGAAACATATAATTATGTAAAATAGATGCCAAATTTGATATCAGCGTCACAAAATGTCCTAGAAACTGTCAGAGGCCAATCAAGTAAAAAAGAGGCCAAAAACCCCTGAAAAGGTCAACCGAGGTCACAATCTCAGTGGAAACCATAACTGGCACAGGTGTCACACCTGTGCTCCTGCTCCTGAAAAAATGCTCCTGAACAATACAAACTCGGAAATTGCACAAGTTACAAGCATGGATACTACCTACGCAAGTTGCGCCTGACATGACTTTGAGAAACAGGTCATAGGTCACGGGTCATGCGGAGTAGAAGTGTCAATTTTTGAGAATGTGTCAAATTGTTCAAAAGTAGGGTTCTGAAAGTTTCATCGCAATTAGTTGATAAATACATGAGTTATTCCCGAAAAACCGAGGGCGACTGGCAAGAGTTAACATAAGTCGGGACCTTAACATAAGTCGGTCGGGACCTGGCGGATCCAGCCTCCCAATATGGGGGGGGGGCTAATTTCACTGGGGGCCTCCCGGCGCAGGGGTGGTAAAATATTATGTCCTTATGGATAAGGTCGGGCACAAAATGCTCATGAAGTACTCGGGGGTCAAAATGCCTGCACAACTCATTACTATGTCATTTCTGTGAAAATTTACTAAGCGATCATGTCCTTAGAAATACTGATCGTCAAAACCACTTCAGATGTATTATTCACTTAATCATCATATTCATCACGTCAGTATGTATGTAAATTTACTTTTTTATTAGCAGTTGCGTTTCAGCGCTTGATTGCCAATAATAATAAATTACATTAAAACAAAAAATCCGACGAAAAAAAATCCAGACGATAGATTCAACGCGTGGGGTCACTGAACCAAGAATGCACCTGGGTCTTCAAGAATGGCCTATAATAACATGATCCAGAAGGAATCGGGCTGATCATGCGTATCCTCAGAATAGGAAACATTTGAATATTTCCCAATTGACTTATAATGGGAAGGTCACGAAATTGACCCGACCTTAGGTCACCGATATCAAGAATCCGAGATAAACGAATTGTAAGTACTATTACCCTTATGAAATCCTGTAAGTACCAAATCGATAGGCCAAAAACTGTGGCTGTGGTACGACCGCACACTTTTTTAAGGTGGGGTCACGTGACCTGACCTGGTTACCTGACCTAAGATGACCCGTGGTCAATAATTTTACAATATGTGGGCAATTAATGTCTTAACAACTGTGCCAAAAATGGCGGCACCGCGTGCAGCCGTTTTTTTGCTATCCTCGAAAAAAACCTTAGTGGGGGCATCTAACCCCCCCCCCCCCCGGCACGGCGCCGGACATCCGGACAGTCGATTCCCCGGGGGCGGGCCGGGCGGGCCGGGCGGGCCGGGGTGCTAGTGCATTTTCAATGGAAGTCCACTGTCAGGACAGTGGATTTCACTGTTCACCCCTTTAACTCGAAAACTAAAAGAGCTAGAAAGACGCGAACAAAGCGTTCAAAAGCTCCTGACTAGCACATTCGAAGGTACTTTAGATGTTTTTTGCTCAAGTCAATATTGAGGTCACCAGAGGTCATCAAAGGTCAGATTTGCAAGTTTTAGGACTTCGCTCCAGAAACCTCCAGATATCACAAAAACTATGATAGCTAGGAACAAACGGAAAACAAACAATGGAAAGCTCTTGCAAAATGAAATCGCAAAAATGTCCTCACATTAAATGACAATAATGTTCTATAATGACATGATCCAGAAGGAATTAGACTGCTATCTTGCGTCTCCTTAGAATAGGAAGCATTTGAATATTTCCCCTTAGATTTATAATGGGGAGGTCAATAAATTAAACCGACCTTAGGTAGTTGATATTAAAATCCAAGATAAATGAATTGTAGATATATGTCACCTTATGAAATCCTGTAAGTGTAAAACCGATCATCCCAAAACTGTGACTGTGGTACGACCACAAGTTTGTTTTGGGAAGTGGGGTCACGTGACCTGGTCTGGTGACCTGACCTAAGATGACCCGAGGATTTATAATGTGGAAACATAATGTGGGCAATTGATGCACAAACAGCTGTGCCAAAAATGGCGGCGATGCGCTTCGCGGTTTTTCCGCTATCCGCGAAAAACCTGAGGGGGTGTCTACCCCCGGCACGGTGCTGGTTAAAATATAGGGATGATGTTAGCATGCAGCCAGGTGTTAGAGTATTCATGTGAAGTAAAAAAATGACGCCAGCTGTGCTGGGGTCATTTTTGTATGTGCCACTTTTGGTCGGGGCCACTTAAAGCACTTTTACCACCCCTCCTCCCGGGCCCCAGGAGCCTCCACATGACCTAAAAGGTACCCCCATTTTTTCCTTTTACGGACTTGGGTAAACAATTTCGCTATGCCATTCTTACGTTAAGGGACGTGTCAATTAAGTGCACAAATAAAATTGATGGATCCAAATATCTCATATTTTGTAATTTTACATGCTATTTTATATACAAATAAGTTATTCGCTAATACCTTTTGACTAAAGGTAGAATGGCACGGTAAACGTCATTTTGTTGTTATCAACAAAACTCGTTGAATCCTGTGCAACATGACCTCTTTCTGACATTTGATACCTTGACTTAAGGTCAAGGTCACAGCGCAAGGTCATCTGTCAAAATTTGACCTACACGGCGATGTTATATCTTTGAACTTGTATTGAAGATAGGAATTCATTGGTATTAAAATAATTGCGAGATCGTGGATGATTATAAGGCAAACTGAGACATTTTCGGGCTTTCTTTACACCGGGAAGGAAGTTAGGAAGTTAATATTCGACATTCAAATTAAAATGAATTCAAAAGTTGCCATTGACTATCAGGCGTTATGTAATGGGAGTGTTTCACCTTTGTATTGGTTTTGAACTGAGATAGCCAATATCTTTGGCCGTTATTGAAATGTCGAAAATACAAAGGTCATTTTCCCCCAAACTTAGCCGTTTTTAAGCAATTCAATTGATAGTTTCCAAAATGGGGTAAACAATTTCAATGGGGATTCCCTTCATGGAATGGGAATCCCCATGGAACCCATGGAACGGGATGGAAATGGGTGGGAATGGGGCAATTTTGGGAAATGTAACGGGTTGGAACGGGTTTGGGACAGACCATATCATTTTTTTTAGCACCACAAAAAGTGAAGAAATGGGTGGGAATGGGTGGGAATGATTTTCCATCATTTCATTCCCATCAATTATTAATTTGGATTGGAACGGGTTTGGGCCTGGCTGAATGGGCTGGAACGGGAGGGGGGCTGAACATGTGTCCCATGAAGGGCTCTAGTCTAGGCTAGTGCCGCCGCTGATTGGCTGACAGAGACTAGTTCAGCCAATCCCACTGTCAGCCAATCAGCGACGGTCTATAGCTCGATAATGACGTCATCATCCTAAATTTAAAAAACTCAATTTGTATAAATTTAAGTGACCTTTCGAGAGAACGAATATCACCATCGATTTCAGCAGCACTTACTTCATATTTTCGACTTGGGTATCCCAAAAAGATTCAAAATTGCAACAACAAAAATACTAACTTTGAAAATTAAGGCAAGGTCATCAAATATAAAAAGAGGCCATGCTGCAGAGCATTCAACTCGTCTTAAAGAGAACAGTAAAATGACGTTTACCGTGCCATTCTAGTTGTATTCAGTCAAAAGTTATTAGCGAATAACATATTTTGTATATAAAATAGCATGTCAAATTACACAATTTGAGATATTTGGAGACAAATATCCCTCAATCTTATTTTTGCACTTAATTGACACGTTCTTACACGTAAGAATTGCATAGATACAAATTAGAAACACGTTTGAGAAAAGGTATCCATTTTTTTTAATTTCGAAAACGCACTAAATTTGGAAATTTTAGAAAATGAAAAATCAACATCACCATGTTATAAACAACTCATTTCCATTATAATGACATATAATAAATATATATTGCTTCATAAATTCCCCGCCATATAGGCTGACAAATATTGACCCTTTCCGTGACCTCATAAAAATACCCGAGGCAATATCTCCGGAATCACTGCTTGCATTGCAATACAACTTTCACAGCTCGCTTTAGCGCCCCAGGTTACCCCATATACCAATTTTGGTCAAGATCGGTGACATGACGGTGTAATTTTGCACTTTGTTTTTGTCGATTTGTCGTGGATGCCCCAGCTACCAAAAGAAGAACATTTTAATTTTGTTTAACGCAACCTAATTACCCTCTTAATACTAGCAGACGTATTCCACACAACATAGGTACCTATGCAAGGAAATTCACTCACGCACTCCTCAGCCACCCAGCAGCCAGCAGGAGACCAAAGGCTGCGACGCTGCGTGTACAATTATAACTTACGTTGGCTGTGAATCACTCCAAAATAGCGTCAGACGCGCGCTACTTTCTTACTGCTACCGAAATGCTACCAAATTGAGGACACTTTTTTTTGCTTTTACTGCAAAAGCGGGCTTCCAGAGTTATTCTCGGTCTTGGATATACTGAACCGGTCTCCCATAGGTTTGAGGAGCTAGGCATTGTTACCATTCAGCGTCTTATAAGGAAAAAGTGTATGATCATGGTTTACAAACTTAAGGGTGTGCTTCTCGCGACTGTATTGCCACCTATTTGTGGATGTGGCATGGTATAACTTTCTTCTTCACCCGCTAGGTGTCTGGGTTATTTATGGCCTCCAGGCACCCCATCTGGAGTCTGGTGTCCGACTATTGCATCACGATCGTACTCACGCGTTCACGCTATTCCCCCTGGCACACACTCGCCATGGCATTCGTTGCCGACGGCGGATGTGGCGCGTGTCGAGATAACTGACAAACTGACGACAAAAGACTGAGGGTCTGTTCCAGTGGCTCCTCCAAAAAAAGATGAGATTGGTTTAGAGGAGGTTGGAGGAGCGGTGATTTGCGTCGCCACGGGAACAATTTCGGATGAGGTATCAGCTGTTTGCGAGCATGTCAAGTAGACAGTGCTGATACATTGAAGACGAACACGGCGTCCAGATCCACAACAAATATGAGATACCCAATTTTGAATTTTGATACCCAATTTGAAGTACCCATGGGGAAAATGAGAATAAAAAGAAATATATTCGCACCACTTCAATTTCACATTCAGTCCTCACTCTCCTCCTCTTATGTTTAAAACAAATTGGGGTCCGAATTACATATGAATGAACCGCACCACTAATGTCTACCATATCCTCCTCCAGCCTCCTCCGAAAAAAACAGTTCATTTCGGAGGAGTTCGGAGGAGGTTTTAGGCGGGCTTGGAGGAGTTTAGGCGCTTGGATGAGGCACGGGAACGATACTATTAACTCGCGCACTGCAGGGGGGTTGATTTCCACCCCCCACCCCCTCAGGTTTTTCAAAGATAGCGAAAAAACGGCGGCGCGCAGCGCCGCCGGGTTTTGGCACACCTGTTAGGACATCAATTGCACACACTCTGAAGAAGACAAAATACCTCGGGTCATCTCAGGTCAGGTCACCAGACCAGGTCAAGTGACCCCACCTCCAAAAATGTTTGCAGTTGTGCCAAAGCCAGAGTTTTTACCGATCAGTTTGAAACTTACAGGATGTCATAAGGGCATAATTACTTACAATTCGTTTATCTCGGAATTTTGATATCGATGACCTAAGGTCAGGTTAATTTCGTAACCTCCCCATAATAAGTCAATGGGGAAATATACAAATGCTTCCTATTTCAAGGATATGCATGATATTAGTGCAATTACTTCTGGATCATGTTATTATATGATATTCTTTATGATCCAAGCGTAATTTTTGTTCAGTGGCCCCTATTGGGTCATTTGAGGTCATGCGAGGTTACCATCACTTTGTTGTCAATAACTCCCGAAATAATGCAGATAGAGAAGTAAAACAGACATCAATGTGTTTGTCTCGTCGATATACGTCTTCCCATATACACCATGCCCTACCTGCGTCACCACTTGACCTTGACCTGAGGTCAAATTTTTTAGTTCACTTAACAAGGTCACCATGTATATCATTCAAGGCGCCTTGACAAGATAAACACAATGGCGTAAACAGTTTTCCGTTATCTTTATTAAGTAAAAAAGGTAGTAGCGAGAAACGATTTAGCAAAACAACGGCATTTTTCCTTTTTTGACCTCTGGAGCCTCAAATATTGATCTGAGATCAAATTTGAGGGCACTTCACCGATTGATAATTTTACTGGCTGGCGTTTACTTTTTCCGTTTGTTTCTAACTAGCATAGTTTCTGAGATATATGGGCATTTCTGGAGCGATGTCCTAAAACAGGAAAAAACTGGAAAATTTGACCTTTGATGACCTGTGGTGACTTCAATTTTGACCTGACCTAAAACAATACAGAGTACTTTCTATAAAAAATGTATCAACCTATCAAATGCCGTTTACGGCTTCTCGTTACTTAGCGTAGTTTTCGAGATCTCAGGGGGCGGGGGGCGGAAATCAACCCCCTTGCAGTTCGTGTTCGGCGAGTTTGTGATTATAGTTTCATCATTTAACAAACGTGCCCATATTGTGAAATGGCAAGTGGAAATTTAGTTAAAATGGTGTAAATGTTCCGTGTGATTAAAAGTATATTAAATTATCTTCATCTCTATATTTTTTTCCCTCATCTTCCTCATATATTTAGGCATGTTTTCATTTGGATAAATTACTTAGTCGAACATTGCAAATCGTTTAAAATTGCTGTTAATGTTCAAAATGGTTGTGAAATCACTAGATTCACTGTATTTTGACCAACTTGTGAAATTATTGGTAATCTTTGAATAACGTACCTGTCAGTGTGCCGTGCTATGCACAGTATGCCAGCATATGGTATCATCGGAAAAGCAGCGGCATTGTGCACCACAGCGGAATTTCCATATTTATTCTGACGAAGCCGTTAAACTAAACTTAACCTAACCTATTAATAATAATAGCAGCTTTGTCAGAATACATTTTGGCATTGTGTACCACAACACAATTTCCATATTTCTTCCGACAAAGCCTTCTAACTAAATTTAACCTAACAAAACATAACCTAGCCCATTCATAATAATGGCTTCGGCAGAAAAATTTGAAATATCACTGTGGTGCATAATTCTGCTGCCTTTCTGATGTTACCATATGACATTGTGACGTCATACCATGCTGCCACAATGTGCATAACAGAAGAGTAGTCAGCTGACAGTAATATTACGACAGACTGAAAAGTGGTTATCAGACTGGTTATCTTTGACTGACTACAAGATGGTCTGTGTGGGTCTGGGGTAGGTTCCGCAGCGCAGTGGCCAGCGAGCGAATGCGAGCGGAGCGTTCTAAACATGGGTCCCTGCAAACATGGGTTCATCATAGGCGTATCCAGGATCCAAACTGGGGAGGCGCAAGATCTTTTGATAAGTATATTATCCGCTATTATGATACTAACTAGTCAACAGTGACTATTTCACTTACTACTTCAATTCACATTGCTTACCCCCTTTTTACCCTGCCTGGACTCGCCTATTATCTTATAATCGTTCGTTAAGAGTACCCTGTGGTGCGTGATTCATCCGAAAACGGCAGCATGTTATGTCATTGTAGGCCCATGCCTCTTAGTTTCCTTGCAATACTATGACCCCTTTCTTCCATTCCTGAGCGCGCCTCTGCACAAAAATGACTTTTCCTCTTGTCTGGCCTCATATGTGCATATATCATTATAAGGTAATCATCTATTGCGCCGTTATCGCTGGCATATCGTCATCACCATGTCAGTCACCCCCTTTTCATGTGCCTGAACACGCCCTTGCAACTCTATATGTAATACATTATGCAAATAAT
This sequence comes from Chirona hameri, assembly GCA_036785665.1. Classification (NCBI taxonomy): domain Eukaryota; kingdom Metazoa; phylum Arthropoda; class Thecostraca; order Balanomorpha; family Balanidae; genus Chirona; species Chirona hameri. The sequence continues at coordinate 10,606 of JAXIVJ010001986.1, read as the reverse complement.
GGAAGCAGAAGCTCTCTTTTACATCTTGATAGCTATAAATGCCCCTTACATCGCTCTATTGGCTTCCCGCCAAGCATTGAATACTTCCTGGAACCCCCTCCCCTTTTCAAGCCCCTGAAACCGCCTCTGCCATACAATTTGTATGATATTTCATTAACATCAACTAATTTGCACTTGTTGCAATCACCGTAAACAGATGCAACTCCTTCATACTTGAGGCAGTTAGGAAGAAACCGTGAAGATCGCATTTCCGTATTATCGCCAAATGTCGCCGCCGAACCCACCCAAAACCGTGCCCTGGAACCGCCTCTTTTCAGGTTAAGAACTCAAAATTTTGACACCATATGTGAAAATCTGTTTTGGAAAAGTCCCAAAATTGCATTGGCCTGCTCCCAGCCGTTCTGGAGATATCTTCGAAAAACATGAGGGGGTGGAATCCGCCCCCCCCCCCCCCCCCTGTTACAAATAGGGCTAAAGGTCATAAGTCAGTCATTTTTGAAGATATCGACTTGAAATTTGGTACACATATCCACCGCACACGTCTCAATTAAACATATTCCGGTATTTGGATTATTCTTATTTTGTCTTGAAAATTTTGTTAAAAAAAAAAATATTTGGATTTCTCAAAATTTTGAATTAAAAAAACTAAAAAATCCGAGATAACAATTGGATAGCCCGGTCTATTGTCAGTAATTTGATTTAAGACAATTGAGTTTATATCAAACATCGTATCTTTGACAGCGTTTTCCGCACAATTAGTTTGCAACAAAAACCGAAGAACATGACGTCACTCTGACGTCATTCCCGGTTGACTTATCATAACCTCATATTTTTCCTTTTGCCAACATGTGTAGAATTGATGTGAGAGAAGGTATTGCAAGATTGGGGACGATACCGGTGTTCGTTTAGGAGTTATTGCAAAATAACTGGAGGGGGGAAATAGCCCCCCCCCCCTCAGTAACTCGCGGGTTAAGAGAATGCCATTTCCCTTCTTTTGACGTTTTTTATTTGCATTTTGCTTCAAAACTCTATTGTCTACCATTTTTCAAACATTTATCGTTTTTCGACCAAAAATGGCATGACATGACGTCATTAAAACGTCAATATCTCCCAAAATACTAAATCAATTTCATTGAAATTTAATGAGAAGACTTAAACTTTATGCAGGATAAGGTACTGCAAGTTTTACGTTGATATCTATCATAGTTTTCAGGTTATTGAGAACATCCGGGAGGGGGCAGATACTTCTGATAAGGTTTGTGCTCAAATCTGGTTCTGGCTCCCAGCCTGGGGGGGGGGGATCGATGGGAGGCATTGGCGGATCCAGCCTCTCTCCGTGGGGGCATCTTTTTGTGGCAAAAAGGTACCGTCATGTTTTCCCTCCGCGGATTTGGGCCGGTCACCTTATTTTGGTATTCGAGCTTAAGAAATTCGCTTCAAATAATAATAAAAAATGTGGATTTTTTTACCGAAAAAAAGAAGAAGAAACCTATCTCACCTAGGTACCTACCTACCAGTAGCGTAGCTAGGATTTAGCTCCGGGGGGGGGGGGGGTCCGCGACAGATTGAGGGCCCACTGTGTGAGCTTGGGGCCCACAAAATTGAAGGCCCATAATTTTCCAATGCCGGTTTATATGTAAACGTGAATTCTTCTTAAAATGTTAGACAAAGTTCCTCACAAAACAATGCAACTTTCGTTCATATTATTGCACAAACAATGTGGAATGTGATTCGTTGCTTCAGTCCAGGGGATGTTTGGTGTAAGCAGTGTCCTAGGATTGCAAAATTTGGGTGGAAAGCGACACCCTGTGGGTAATATTTGTCCACTCTTTCCCCAGTTTTACTGTGAATTTTCCACTCCCTGAATCAGGATGTATTGGTAATTGGATAACTATAACTCAACACTGATATTATTAATGCTAATATTAACCTGTGGATGAAAACAAGGTTAGGAAAGTACTGCCATTTCTAACAGCTGATTCTGATGGGCGAGCTTTGGCACATAAAAATACATCATATGACCTTCTTTAGGCTGAATTTTCCACTCTTTATTGTTATTTTTTACCGAATTTTCCACTCCGCACCCTGGCTTCAAAGCAATCCTAGGACCCTGGGTGTAAGTCGTTCCGGTCTACGTAGCATACATTTAACATTGTACAACGTTTTCAAAGAATTACATCACGCTTTCGGTCTGCCCCTGTATGACTGCGTGCTATCTGCTGTAATTGCAACACTAGAAACGGCCACTGACCCGCGTCGGGCCGGTGCTCGGCGCCACCTTCGCCGGGCCGGGAGGTGTCGGAACACTCCCGCTGGCTCGGCTCCTAATGCACGTAGCGGGAAAAAGGCATTCGCAATCTCTTCTAATATACTTTCGAAGCTTTCTGCCATTTTTGCTCGGATCAATATTGAGGTCACCGGAGGTCAGGGGCGTCGCCAGTGCGAGATAGTCAGGGCCGTCACAAGACCAACACGGGCCGACCGGGGTACAGTCAGGGCCGACCGGGGTACAGTCAGGGCCGACACAACACGGGCCGACCGGGGTACAGTCGGGGTCGTCACAACACCAACACCTGCCGACCGGGGTACAGTCAGGACCGTCACAACACCAACACCGGTCGACCGGGGTACAGTGGGGGTCGTCACGACACCAACACCGGTCGACCGGGGTACAGTCGGGGGCGTCACAACACCAACACCGGCCGGCCGGGGTACAGTCGGGGGCGTCACAACACCAACACCGGCCGACCGGGGTACAGTCAGGGCCGACACAACACGGGCCGACCGGGGTACAGTCGGGGGCGTCACAACACCAACACCGGCCGACCGGGGTACAGTCAGGGCCGACACAACACGGGCCGACCGGGGTACAGTCGGGGTCGTCACAACACCAACACCGGCCGACCGGGGTACAGTCGGGACCGTCACAACACCAACACCGGCCGACCGGGGTACAGTCGGGACCGTCACAACACCAACACCGGCCGACCGGGGTACAGTCGGGACCGTCACAACACCAACACCGGCCGACCGGGGTACAGTCGGGGTCGTCACAACACCAACACCGGCCGACCGGGGTACAGTCGGGGCCAAACAAAGCAAATATCCATGTCCTGTGTCCTGTTATTAATGGTAAACAAAGCATATTACTATTGCTTAATAATCAATCACCGGCCCGACGCTGGTCAGTGGCCGTTTATAGTGTTGCAATTACAGCTGATAGCACGCAGTCATACAGGGGCAGACGAATAAAACACGGAAGTCCTCGTTCTGTCGTTCGAAACGTATATTCATCCATGTCGCGGCCCATGGCCACCTCCGCATGCATCGCGACGCAGCCTCTCCTCGATAGCCGTAATTCGCAGCTTTCGCCGCTAGGTGGCCTCGCAGCCGCTGATCGGTCGCTGGAATCGGGCGAGTATCCTATCCATTTATAATTCATCCATGGCCTAGGAAATAAATATCACAGTAGAGGAAAATACGCAGAGTAGCAATGATTGATAGCAGAAAACAAACATTGCAAAATCAAGAGTATTTATAAACGTAAGTTTTTACTTTTGATGGTAGTTTAACTGATTAACTGAACACAAAAAAAGACGGAAGTATACCTTGCTTCCATTAAAAATAAAACTGCTTTCAAACATGTTTGATTTTTTATTCAGTTAGATATAGTTGATCACCATGTTCAAAATGTGTAGTGCCTGGAGAGTGGAGCCCCATTAGAGCTGCGGCTTTTGGGCAATTACTGCACACTGTTCAGTACCTACTCTACCTACTCATCGGGTCATTCAGCCTCTGAACAACTATTAACTGCCTGCCTGCCTATTATGAGGACCAACTTTCGGGATTGAGGGCCCCATAAACCATAGACCAAGTGAGGGCCCACAGACCAACTGAGGGTCCCGCAAGCCTACTGAGGGCCCCATAAACCATAGACCAACTGAGGGCCCACAGACCAACTGAGGGTCCCGCAAACCTACTGAGGGCCCCATAAACCATAGACCAACTGAGGGCCCACAGACCAACTGAGGGCCCACAGACCAACTGAGGGCCCACAGACCAACTGAGGGTCCCGCAAACCTACTGAGGGCCCCATAAACCATAGACCAACTGAGGGCCCACAGACCAAATGAGGGTCCCGCAAGCCTACTGAAGGCCCCAATGACTGACTGATAGCTACCTTTCCAGGCCCACCGAAGGACCCACAAACCAACAGAGCGATATAAGCCCACTGAGGGTCCATGTACTTACTGAGGGCCCCATATACTGACTGAGGTCCCCACAGGCTGTTTGAGAACCTCATAAACCAACTGAAGGGCCCCATAGGCCAATTTAGAGCCAAATAGACCGACTGAGCGCACCACAGACCTACTAAGGGCCCCATAGACCGACTAAGCGCACCACAGACCCACACACCGACTGAGGGACCCGCAGACCGACTGATAGTCTCAGCCATTCAGGTCACTGAGGGACCCACAGACCGTTTGAGGTCCCCATAGACCAACTGAAGGGCCCCAAATACTAACTGAAGGCCTCAAAGACCGACTGAGGGCCCCGAACCTGACTGAAAGCTACCTACACAGGCCCACTGAGGGCCCCACAAACCAACTGCGACCATTCCAGACCTTTTGAGTGTCAATGGATCGACTGAATACTCCAGGCCCATACACCGACTGAGGACCCCATAGGCCGACTGAGGGCCCCGCAGATCGACTAAGGGCCCCGCATACCAGCTGAGGGCCCACACACCGATTGAGTGTCTCATTTTCCAAAGACCGGCTGAGAACGACCCAAGTCACTGAGGGCCCACAGATCGACTGAGAGCTACGCAGGACACTGAGGGCTCACAAACCATTTGAGGGCTTCATAGACCAATTGAATGGCCCCACAGACCAATTGGGCGATCAATAAACCGCCTGAGGGTCCTGCAGACCGACTGAGGGCCCCAAGGACTGACTGATAGCTACCTTTCCAGGCCCACTGAAGGTCTCACAAACCAACTGAGAGCGATCTAAGCCCACTGAGGGTCCATGTACTTACTGAGGGCCCCATATACTGACTGAGGTCCCCACATGCTGTTTGAGAACCTTATAAACCAACTGAAGGGCCCAATAGGCCGACATAGGGCTCCATAGACCTACTGAGGGCCCCAAAGACTGACTGATAGCTACCTATCCCATGCCCACTGAGGGCCCATAGACCAACTGAGAGCCTTCTAGGCCCTGAGGGTCAATGGACCGACTCATGACACCAGGCCCATATATCGACTGAGAGCCCCATAGACCGACTGAGGGGCCCGCAGACCAACTGAGGGTACCGCAAACCTACTGAGGGCCCAATGACTGACTGATAACTACCTTTCCAGACCCACCGAAGGACCCACAAACCATCTGAGAGCGATATAAGCCCACTGAGAGTCTCCATGTACTTACTGAGGGCCCCATATACTGACTGAGGTCCCCACAGGCTGTTTGAGAACCTCATAAACCAACTGAAGGGCCCCATAGGCCAATTTAGAGTCAAATAGACCGACTGAGCGCCCCACAGACCTACTAAGGGTCCCATAGACCGACTAAGCGCACCACAGACCAACTGAGGGCCCCACATACCGACTGAGGGACCCGCAGACCGACTAATAGTCTCAGTCCCACAGATCGGCCGAGAACCACCCTGACCCAGGGAGCATCACAGACCGACTGAGAGCCATCCAGGTCACTGAGGGACCCACAGACCGTTTGAGGTCCTCATAGACTAACTGAAGGGCGCCAAATACCAACTGAAGGCCCATAGACCGACTGAGGGCCCCAAACCTGAATGAAAGCTACCTACACAGGCCCACTGAGGGCCCAATAAACCGACTGAGGGCCCCGCAGACCGACTAAGGGCCCCAAGGACTGACTGATAGCTACCTTTCCAGACCCACTAAAGGCCCGAAAACCAACTGAGAGCGATCTAAGCTCACCGAGGACCCCATATACTGACTGAGGGCCCAGACTGTTTGATAGCCTCATAAACCAACTGAAAGGCCCCATTGACCGACTGAGGGCCCCACAGACCTACCGAGGACCCCAAAGACTGACTGATAGCTACCTACCCAGACTCACTGAGGGCCCACAAACCAACTGAGAGCCTTCTAGGCGCTCTGAGGGCCCATGGACCGACTGAGCGCCCCGCAGACCGACTGAGGGCCCCGCATACCAGTTGAGATCCCACAGACCAATTGGGTTTCTCAGTTTCCACAGATCGGCTAAGAACCACCCAGGTCACTGAGGGCCCACAGACCGGCTGAGAGCCACGCAGGACACTGAGGGCCCCACAGACCGTTTGAGGTCCACATAGACCAACTGAAGGGTCCCATTACCGACTGAAGGCTCATGTACCGACTGATGGCCCGAGGCCCATAGACCGACTGAGGACCCCAAACCTGACTGAGAGCTACCTACACAGGCCCACTGAGGGCCCAATAAACCGACTAAGGGCTCCGCAGACCGACTGAGGGCCCCAAGGACTGAATGATAGCTACCTTTCCAGGCCCACTGAAGGCCCCACAAACCAACTGAGAGCGATTTAAGCCCTCTGAGGGCCCCATATACTGACTGAGGGCCCCACAGACTGTTTGAGAGTCTCATAAACCAACTGAAAGGCCCCATTGACCGAATGAGGGCCCCACAGACCTGCTGGGGGCCCATAGATTTACTGGGGCCCCACAGACCTACTGAGGGCCCCCAAGACTGACTGATAGGCGATAGCTACCCAGGCCCACTGAGGGTCCCACAAACCAACTGAAAGCCTTCTAGGCCTTCTGAGGGCCCATGAACCGACTGATGGACCCAGGCCCATAGACCAAATGAGTGCCCCATAGACCGACTGAGGGCCCTACAGACCGACTGATGGCCCCGCATACCAGCTGAGAGCCCACAGACCAATTGAGTTTCTCAGTTTCCACAGATCGGGTGAGAACCAACCAGGTCACTGAGGGCCCCACAGACCGTTTGAGGTCCTCATATGGCCCATTACCGACTGAAGGCCCCATAAACCGACTGATGGCCCAGGCCCATAGATCGACTAAGAGTCCCGCAGACCGACTGAGGGCTCCGCAGACCGACTGAGGGCCCCGCAGACCGACTGAGGGCCCCGCAGACCGACTGAAAGCCTCGCAAATCGACTGAGGGCCCCGCAAATCGACTGAGGGCCCCATAGACCGACTGAGGGCCCCACAAACCCACTGAGAGCCACCTAAGCCCACTGAGGGCCCCATGTATTTACTGAGGGCCACATATACTTACTGAGGGCCCCACAGACTGTTGAGCCCCATAAACCAACTGAAGGGCCCATAGACCGACTGAGGGCCCCGCAGACCGACTGAGGGCCCCATAGACCGACTGAGGGCCCCAAAGACTGACTGATAGCTGCCTATCCAGGCCCACTGAGGGCTCCAAAAACCAACTCAAAGTCAGCTATGCCCACTGAGAGCCCTATGGACTTACTGAGGGCCCATAGACTGATTGAGGGCCCCACAGACCGACTGACAAATGCTAAAATTGTGTCCCAATAATCGGTTATCCCTGGATTTCAGTAAAAAAAACTTGAAACATCTGAGGGGCCCCATATAGAATAAAACCAGACTAAAAAAAAAACGCCACGGGGGGGGGGGGGGTCCTAGGACCCCCCGTGGCTACGCCACTGCTACCTACCTATAGTTTGTTTTATTTTGATTGCACAATTGCCATTGGGACCTTCGTGAGAATCACACGTGAATTGTGTACACACCGCTGCCATGCGTCCCGAAAAGTTATTACCACAAAAAGAACGCGTCATTTTTGACAACTATTTCCACCGAAATAGAGTGTAGACTGGATTCCAAATTGATACCATATGAAGTGTTTTTCCTACATGTAAAACTACTTTGTTTGAGCTTCAATTCCGACTGGCAGCTTGCTGGCCGCTATTTCGCGTCCAGTTGAACTTTTTGAAGCCCTTATTTGATGGTAAGAGCCGTGTTTTCCAAACTTTTCCAGTTTTCACTGTGGATAGCTGGATTTTGACTGCTGCCAAGTCAATGTTTACGCTAAATTGTTAAGTTTTTCTTTGGGGAGGCGGGCGGGGGGGGGGGGGGGGCAAAAGACATGTTGCCCCCCCCCCCCAGTTTTTTTTTTGGGGGGGGGGGGCATCAAGGGCGGATCCAGAATTGGTGGTTTTGGGTCAGTTTGGGGAGGGGGGCAAATCCCAAAAAGTCTCACACAATTCCGAAAACTCATTGGACTTCCCTTGCTTGTGCATCAATAACTGATTTAAAACAAACTTTCCTTAATAAAAGTTGCTTAATTTTATATTATCTCAGGAAATGTGTCAAATTTGCGCCGTTTTCAGGTGGTTAGGGGGGGATGCCCCCCCCCCCCCCCCCACCCCCCCCCCCCCCCCTCTCTGGATCCGCACATGGGGCAGGGCCTGGTTGCCCCCCCCCCCCCTGATCCACCAGTGCGCTTGGGACCCTAATTTTCGGCGATAACTTTTGAATGCATCAACTGGTATGAACAAATTTCTCACAATGGACGTTTCAGGCCCTGCACTAATGTTTATTATAAAAGTTGATTAGTGCCAAACGAAAATGTAGGGCGCTTTCCATTCACTCGTAATGTTAAACACAATACGAGCTCGGATAGAGGCTAACGTCCGGTCGCTCTGTAGTCCCGCCCTTGACTCCGCCCACCACTTGTAACCGACCGGTCACTGATCGGGCAGCGCCGGTTCAAGGTCAGCCATTGAATTTCGTTTCGTATTGAATTTTGATGGTGAACATTCCCTTGGTAAAGTTGCTTAATTATTCTTTTAAAATCAGGGAATGTGTCAATTTATGACCGATTTCGGGCGGTTTGGGGCATGACCTCTTTGTCCCCCCCCCCCCCCCCCACTCGCCACCTGCTGGATCTGCCAGTGGCCTTAAACTAAGACAAGCTACTTGATAAGCCCATGAGCGCACAAAATGTTCGACTGAAGTTTTATACGTTGCTGTTTTCTGAAGTTGTCTTTGCAAACTTATGACGGATCGTTTCGCGTAAAGCACCTCCACATTCCATAGTCTATACGTCAGTGAATTAAATGTAATTTGTCACAAACGTGAGCAATCGGGGCAACGTAAAATGTTGAGGGCCCGAAGTTTCGCGTTGCCTCTTCTTCATTGTGTTGCTGCTGGGACCTTCAAGGAGCCCTGTGTGTGAAACTAAAATTGTTAACCCGCGCACCGACGGGGTCCGCGGTAACTTAGAACCGACAGGGGGAGGGGACACCTGCCCTCTAAGATTGGGGAGAAGAAAAACATGCAGCATAGCGACAAACATAAAAAACGTTAGATAGCTCGAAACAAGGTATTATGCAAGTACTAAGGTCATTTTTAGGTCAGGTCATTATTGAGGTCAACAAAGGTAAAATTTCGGCCATATATGGTATCCTTACCAAAAACCGTATATATCTCGAAAACAAAAAGAGCTAGCGACTCGCGAAAAAACAACGTCCGAAAGAAAATGATTTGTTTCCCCTCAACTTGAAACATTCTAAAAATCGCGGAATTGTTTTTAGGGAATAACTTTTGAGATACGCATGATAAAGTGATGCCCACCGTTTTCACCATTGATTCTCTGTCGTGACGCATCGAATAATATATTCTATGACCATGACCTAGTTGGGTAATATCCCCAAATTTAACTGACCTGTGCTCAGGTCAAAGACAGGTCAAGTTCAAATTTTACATCAATCAACGCGTTTCGACGAGCCAAACACAATGTTGTGAACTCCATTACTCTACCTTGATCTGTCAAAGAGTTACTGAAGAAAAACACGCGTGACCTCGGGGTCACCTGAGTTGACCTCGTAGAGGTCACAGAACAAAAATGTGACTTGGGGTCTTTGCATACGGCACAATAAGGGTGTGTCTGGTGAACGCTGGTCAAATTTAAGCATTTGCTGTGGATTTATACGTGTTTTCATTTGTATCCATTTACTTATAATTATGTCACGAAATCGATCTGACCTTAGGTCACCGATATCTAAAATTCAAGATAAACGAATTGTAGGTACTTATAGCCTAATTAAGTCGTGTGAGTTTGAAACCGCTCGGTCAATCACTGTGGCTTTGGCACGACCACAAACTTTCAAAAACTTGCTTGGAGGTGGGGTCACTTAAAGGAAACCCCCGCCCACCCGCTGTAACCGGGCCAACCTGGGACCGGCCCTCAGTATACTGTACGGTGGTCGGTCGGCCGGCCGGGGGTGCCGGACCGGTGCAGTGGGTCGACGCTACGCACGCCCGGTCGGTGGACCACAGCGGGAGCGCCGCCCCGCGAGGGAAAGTGCGTATTAACGCGAGGCGGCGTGGGCGGGGGACATCCAGTTCGGAATTTGTTTTGGGAGTTGTGACCTGTGCAAAATAATAGCAAACCTGTTGTGCTGCCACCCACCTTGAGCTATCCTGATTTAATTATCATCCTCATTTTCTAATCCCTTGTTTATCTTACATTCTGCATCCTTATTTTGTCTACATTTCTTCACCATCATAGGATATGTAAATAGTTATGCAAATTATGCATATCTTTTTGTCCCACTAACACCT
>JAXIVJ010001985.1:115000-120765 GCA_036785665.1 Chirona hameri | reverse complement strand
GATAGAGATAGATAGAGATAGATAGAGATAGATAGAGATAGATAGAGATAGATAGAGATAGATAGAGATAGATAGAGATAGATAGAGATAGATAGAGATAGATAGAGATAGATAGAGATAGATAGAGATAGATAGAGATAGATAGAGATAGATAGAGATAGATAGAGATAGATAGAGATAGATAGAGATAGATAGAGATAGATAGAGATAGATAGAGATAGATAGAGATAGATAGAGATAGATAGAGATAGATAGAGATAGATAGAGATAGATAGAGATAGATAGAGATAGATAGAGATAGATAGAGATAGATAGAGATAGATAGAGATAGATAGAGATAGATAGAGATAGATAGAGATAGATAGAGATAGATAGAGATAGATAGAGATAGATAGAGATAGATAGAGATAGATAGAGATAGATAGAGATAGATAGAGATAGATAGAGATAGATAGAGATAGATAGAGATAGATAGAGATAGATAGAGATAGATAGAGATAGATAGAGATAGATAGAGATAGATAGAGATAGATAGAGATAGATAGAGATAGTAGAGATAGATAGAGATAGATAGAGATAGATAGAGATAGATAGAGATAGATAGAGATAGATTAGATAGAGATAGATAGAGATAGATAGAGATAGATAGAGATAGATAGAGATAGATAGAGATAGATAGAGATAGATAGAGATAGATAGAGATAGATAGAGATAGATAGAGATAGATAGAGATAGATAGAGATAGAGATAGATAGAGATAGATAGAGATAGATAGAGATAGATAGAGATAGATAGAGATAGATAGAGATAGATAGAGATAGATAGAGATAGATAGAGATAGATAGAGATAGATAGAGATAGATAGAGATAGATAGAGATAGATAGAGATAGATAGAGATAGATAGAGATAGATAGAGATAGATAGAGATAGATAGAGATAGATAGAGATAGATAGAGATAGATAGAGATAGATAGAGATAGATAGAGATAGATAGAGATAGATAGAGATAGATAGAGATAGATAGAGATAGATAGAGATAGATAGAGATAGATAGAGATAGATAGAGATAGATAGAGATAGATAGAGATAGATAGAGATAGATAGAGATAGATAGAGATAGATAGAGATAGATAGAGATAGATAGAGATAGATAGAGATAGATAGAGATAGATAGAGATAGATAGAGATAGATAGAGATAGATAGAGATAGATAGAGATAGATAGAGATAGATAGAGATAGATAGAGATAGATAGAGATAGATAGAGATAGATAGAGATAGATAGAGATAGATAGAGATAGATAGAGATAGATAGAGATAGATAGAGATAGATAGAGATAGATAGAGATAGATAGAGATAGATAGAGATAGATAGAGATAGATAGAGATAGATAGAGATAGATAGAGATAGATAGAGATAGATAGAGATAGATAGAGATAGATAGAGATAGATAGAGATAGATAGAGATAGATAGAGATAGATAGAGATAGATAGAGATAGATAGAGATAGATAGAGATAGATAGAGATAGATAGAGATAGATAGAGATAGATAGAGATAGATAGAGATAGATAGAGATAGATAGAGATAGATAGAGATAGATAGAGATAGATAGAGATAGATAGAGATAGATAGAGATAGATAGAGATAGATAGAGATAGATAGAGATAGATAGAGATAGATAGAGATAGATAGAGATAGATAGAGATAGATAGAGATAGATAGAGATAGATAGAGATAGATAGAGATAGATAGAGATAGATAGAGATAGATAGAGATAGATAGAGATAGATAGAGATAGATAGAGATAGATAGAGATAGATAGAGATAGATAGAGATAGATAGAGATAGATAGAGATAGATAGAGATAGATAGAGATAGATAGAGATAGATAGAGATAGATAGAGATAGATAGAGATAGATAGAGATAGATAGAGATAGATAGAGATAGATAGAGATAGATAGAGATAGATAGAGATAGATAGAGATAGATAGAGATAGATAGAGATAGATAGAGATAGATAGAGATAGATAGAGATAGATAGAGATAGATAGAGATAGATAGAGATAGATAGAGATAGATAGAGATAGATAGAGATAGATAGAGATAGATAGAGATAGATAGAGATAGATAGAGATAGATAGAGATAGATAGAGATAGATAGAGATAGATAGAGATAGATAGAGATAGATAGAGATAGATAGAGATAGATAGAGATAGATAGAGATAGATAGAGATAGATAGAGATAGATAGAGATAGATAGAGATAGATAGAGATAGATAGAGATAGATAGAGATAGATAGAGATAGATAGAGATAGATAGAGATAGATAGAGATAGATAGAGATAGATAGAGATAGATAGAGATAGATAGAGATAGATAGAGATAGATAGAGATAGATAGAGATAGATAGAGATAGATAGAGATAGATAGAGATAGATAGAGATAGATAGAGATAGATAGAGATAGATAGAGATAGATAGAGATAGATAGAGATAGATAGAGATAGATAGAGATAGATAGAGATAGATAGAGATAGATAGAGATAGATAGAGATAGATAGAGATAGATAGAGATAGATAGAGATAGATAGAGATAGATAGAGATAGATAGAGATAGATAGAGATAGATAGAGATAGATAGAGATAGATAGAGATAGATAGAGATAGATAGAGATAGATAGAGATAGATAGAGATAGATAGAGATAGATAGAGATAGATAGAGATAGATAGAGATAGATAGAGATAGATAGAGATAGATAGAGATAGATAGAGATAGATAGAGATAGATAGAGATAGATAGAGATAGATAGAGATAGATAGAGATAGATAGAGATAGATAGAGAGATAGATAGAGATAGATAGAGATAGATAGAGATAGATAGAGATAGATAGAGATAGATAGAGATAGATAGAGATAGATAGAGATAGATAGAGATAGATAGAGATAGATAGAGATAGATAGAGATAGATAGAGATAGATAGAGATAGATAGAGATAGATAGAGATAGATAGAGATAGATAGAGATAGATAGAGATAGATAGAGATAGATAGAGATAGATAGAGATAGATAGAGATAGATAGAGATAGATAGAGATAGATAGAGATAGATAGAGATAGATAGAGATAGATAGAGATAGATAGAGATAGATAGAGATAGATAGAGATAGATAGAGATAGATAGAGATAGATAGAGATAGATAGAGATAGATAGAGATAGATAGAGATAGATAGAGATAGATAGAGATAGATAGAGATAGATAGAGATAGATAGAGATAGATAGAGATAGATAGAGATAGATAGAGATAGATAGAGATAGATAGAGATAGAGATAGATAGAGATAGATAGAGATAGATAGAGATAGATAGAGATAGATAGAGATAGATAGAGATAGATAGAGATAGATAGAGATAGATAGAGATAGATAGAGATAGATAGAGATAGATAGAGATAGATAGAGATAGATAGAGATAGATAGAGATAGATAGAGATAGATAGAGATAGATAGAGATAGATAGAGATAGATAGAGATAGATAGAGATAGATAGAGATAGATAGAGATAGATAGAGATAGATAGAGATAGATAGAGATAGATGAGATAGATAGAGATAGATAGAGATAGATAGAGATAGATAGAGATAGATAGAGATAGATAGAGATAGATAGAGATAGATAGAGATAGATAGAGATAGATAGAGATAGATAGAGATAGATAGAGATAGATAGAGATAGATAGAGATAGATAGAGATAGATAGAGATAGATAGAGATAGATAGAGATAGATAGAGATAGATAGAGATAGATAGAGATAGATAGAGATAGATAGAGATAGATAGAGATAGATAGAGATAGATAGAGATAGATAGAGATAGATAGAGATAGATAGAGATAGATAGAGATAGATAGAGATAGATAGAGATAGATAGAGATAGATAGAGATAGATAGAGATAGATAGAGATAGATAGAGATAGATAGAGATAGATAGAGATAGATAGAGATAGATAGAGATAGATAGAGATAGATAGAGATAGATAGAGATAGATAGAGATAGATAGAGATAGATAGAGATAGATAGAGATAGATAGAGATAGATAGAGATAGATAGAGATAGATAGAGATAGATAGAGATAGATAGAGATAGATAGAGATAGATAGAGATAGATAGAGATAGATAGAGATAGATAGAGATAGATAGAGATAGATAGAGATAGATAGAGATAGATAGAGATAGATAGAGATAGATAGAGATAGATAGAGATAGATAGAGATAGATAGAGATAGATAGAGATAGATAGAGATAGATAGAGATAGATAGAGATAGATAGAGATAGATAGAGATAGATAGAGATAGATAGAGATAGATAGAGATAGATAGAGATAGATAGAGATAGATAGAGATAGATAGAGATAGATAGAGATAGATAGAGATAGATAGAGATAGATAGAGATAGATAGAGATAGATAGAGATAGATAGAGATAGATAGAGATAGATAGAGATAGATAGAGATAGATAGAGATAGATAGAGATAGATAGAGATAGATAGAGATAGATAGAGATAGATAGAGATAGATAGAGATAGATAGAGATAGATAGAGATAGATAGAGATAGATAGAGATAGATAGAGATAGATAGAGATAGATAGAGATAGATAGAGATAGATAGAGATAGATAGAGATAGATAGAGATAGATAGAGATAGATAGAGATAGATAGAGATAGATAGAGATAGATAGAGATAGATAGAGATAGATAGAGATAGATAGAGATAGATAGAGATAGATAGAGATAGATAGAGATAGATAGAGATAGATAGAGATAGATAGAGATAGATAGAGATAGATAGAGATAGATAGAGATAGATAGAGATAGATAGAGATAGATAGAGATAGATAGAGATAGATAGAGATAGATAGAGATAGATAGAGATAGATAGAGATAGATAGAGATAGATAGAGATAGATAGAGATAGATAGAGATAGATAGAGATAGATAGAGATAGATAGAGATAGATAGAGATAGATAGAGATAGATAGAGATAGATAGAGATAGATAGAGATAGATAGAGATAGATAGAGATAGATAGAGATAGATAGAGATAGATAGAGATAGATAGAGATAGATAGAGATAGATAGAGATAGATAGAGATAGATAGAGATAGATAGAGATAGATAGAGATAGATAGAGATAGATAGAGATAGATAGAGATAGATAGAGATAGATAGAGATAGATAGAGATAGATAGAGATAGATAGAGATAGATAGAGATAGATAGAGATAGATAGAGATAGATAGAGATAGATAGAGATAGATAGAGATAGATAGAGATAGATAGAGATAGATAGAGATAGATAGAGATAGATAGAGATAGATAGAGATAGATAGAGATAGATAGAGATAGATAGAGATAGATAGAGATAGATAGAGATAGATAGAGATAGATAGAGATAGATAGAGATAGATAGAGATAGATAGAGATAGATAGAGATAGATAGAGATAGATAGAGATAGATAGAGATAGATAGAGATAGATAGAGATAGATAGAGATAGATAGAGATAGATAGAGATAGATAGAGATAGATAGAGATAGATAGAGATAGATAGAGATAGATAGAGATAGATAGAGATAGATAGAGATAGATAGAGATAGATAGAGATAGATAGAGATAGATAGAGATAGATAGAGATAGATAGAGATAGATAGAGATAGATAGAGATAGATAGAGATAGATAGAGATAGATAGAGATAGATAGAGA
>JAXIVJ010001985.1:97500-110000 GCA_036785665.1 Chirona hameri | reverse complement strand
ATATATATATATATATAACATTATTCTTATGATTAAAACCATTAGGGTTGATGACCTTAACCTCGATGTATAAAAACGTTAAATTACTGATAGACTGTATTGATATTTAGGCCACAGGCCTTTGTCAAAGTTACATATGAATGAATACAATGTTGACATGAAAATGTTTACATTCATGTAAACATTGCATTCATTCATATGTAATTTTGACAAAGGCCTGTGGCCGAAATATCAATACAGTCTATCAGTAATTTAACGTTTTTATACATCGAAGTTAAGGTCATCAACCCTAATGGTTGTAATAATAAAGATATTGTTTTGAATTTTTTTTGTATATCTTCCATACCTGGTTCTCTAATATATCTTCCGGGTTTTTGAATATCTTTTTTTTAATACTTTTGTGGAAATTTTCCCCAACAAATCAGTTTTTGATTTTTTGGGGTCCAAAATCCAAAATTTTGTAAGTCCGAGACAGCCATTTGGAAGCAAATGTTATTTCCTTCCTTTTGACGCTTTTATTTTGCGATTTGCATCAAAATTCTGTGTTTTACGATTTTACAAACATTTAAGGTTTTTTCCACCAAAAATGGCATGACATGACGTCACTAAAACGTCATTATCTGCCAAACTGCTTGACTAATTTTTTTAAAAAAATTGTCAGAAGACGTAGAATTGATGCAGCATAAGGTACCCAAAGTTTCATTTCAATAACTTGTATTTTTTAAAAAGTTATTGAGAAAATCCGGGAAGGGGGGGGGGGGTAAAATTTACCCTCCCACCCCCCAGCGCCGCGCGAGTTAAACCTTTTTATCTTTGCAACTCAGCGGAGTGCAAAGATGCAAATATTCCTGCACTGTGGACCCGACGGAAAATCAACCTCTACTAGAAAGATACTACTAGAAAGAAAGATATAAACATTCCCACCGAAAGATATTTCAAGTTAGAGTTGATAAGCGTTCCACACTTTTAACGACCGGTACTCTCAAGTACTTGGTAACGAATTTCGGTGTTCACCAAAATCCGGTATTGTTTTTTGACGAAATGGTATGGAAAATATGTCTTCCACTCTGTTTATCGTGATTATGTGCCCTACTGCCATTCAAAATCAACAATCATTGAATAAAAAGTCAACCAAATTAGCAATTACTTAGGCACCCAACGACGGCCTAGTTAGTGGTTGCGACCCTCAATTTGCGAAAATTGGTTCATGTATTTTCAACATTAGGAGTTTTGTTTTGTTTTGTCTTGGCTGTATTTTGTAGCTGTCTCTGGCACTAGGCTTATCATTAAAAAGAAACATTTTTTTCTTCAAAAAAATCATCATTAATCAATTACAAAATGGCAATGAAATCGGAAGTTAACTTATGCACCCAACGGCGACCTATTTAGTGTCGGCGATTTGTTTTATTGACCAATCAGGGGCGTTGTCACGCTTCTTGACGCACCTACTTCATTCCAGGCCCTATGACTTGTTTACAAATCAACATTCAAACCAGAGATAGTGATGGATCATACCGTTCGTCACCAAGTACATACTTTTCATTTCCCAAAATAAAATTTTCGAAATAGAAAAAGTTGTTATTTCACTTTTAAATTGAGATGCGATCAATTTGATATGATACATGTGTAATGCATAATGCAGATGAATACATCAAAAGGTCATTATTTCCCTTTAATATTCGCCTCATACTAAGATTCTGAATTCCAATATCGAAAATACACGAAGTAACTCCGATCCGATCAATACCATATCAGAAGGTTCTGTTTCACGACAAATATTAAGCTGATCGTCGTTTTCGCCTCTCCTTGCAGGCCAAATCGGCGACTGGAAGAACTACTTCGATGACGACCTGAACAGGCGGTTCGACGCGTGGATCGCGACCAACAGTCAGGGCATAGATATCAAGTTCCGGTACGAATGACCGACAGCCTAGCTAGGGATGTAGCGCCAAAAGACGCGGGCAACAGCTCTGGGACAACCAATGCCAAAGGAAATGTTGTGCGTCGATTTTACTCTGTGAGGAAACTTCCATAGAAGCCACCCGACCACTGTGTCAATATGAAAATGACAACAGATGGCACGCATTATCCAAGAACGTTATCGCAATGAAAAGCAGTTGAACAGAAATTCAACAACAGAAATTCTCGAACGCTTCAACGGAAATAAAACCGTCTTCAGTGGCATTCGGTGGCATTATACTCTTGAGCACTTGTGAGAGCCGTTTTGAGAACCATGAAGCGTTTTTTTTTTCTGCCAGTGAACAGTTCCTTCGCCGTCATATTGTACGCATGTTCAGTCAGAGTTGTTTTAGTGTATATATGTTATGTTCTACCATGATGGCATGCTATGCCAGACAATATACGTGCATACGCTATGTGGATAGACAGAAATCGCTCGATGTAAGAGCGGTGATATCAAACACACGTAGAATGCGTGCAAGCTAGATGGTGAGAGCTAAGTCCAATTTCACAAAGAAGTGAGTAATTACAAATGTTTGCCATTACAAACGCTGGAAAATATTGCAAACCTAACAAAAAACTATTTCACAAACATTCACCACCTCTGAATTACCAATTGTAAAGAAGTTTTAAACAAAGATGTTAGTACCTAAGCAGAAACGTTTGCAATCCAGAGTGTTTGTGTGAGCTTAGGCTAATGAGAGAAAACAAGATTGATTGTTTTTTCAAACAAATATTTACATTGTGGTTTATTTTGTTATTCAAAATAAAATAAGTTATAGTGAGAATTATCTTTTTATTAACATTTTATCGGAATGCAAACTCTGACCGTAAAAATAAATTTTGGTAAGCAGTATTTGCCCATTCACCGGGTGGCGGGGCATAACAACAAAACTACTGTCAAAAGAAAGATCATTAAATTGTATCGATCATTTTTCACCTAACCTAGCCGATTTCCTACGGCGTGAAGGGTGAAGGTTCACTGCACAAGACATCGTTGACCGCTGGAATTCTATCGCAATGCGGTTTCTCCGCGCGGAGGCCCCTCACATCATAGCGCAATCGGTAAGGTGCACTGGACTTCAAAGCTGGAGATCCATGCTCGAATCTCTCAGGAAATGAAATGTTCGGCAAGTTCGGCCGAACCTATGTATAAACTAAACCATTACCCAACAACCTCGGCGACGTAACAACCTCACCAAGAAAATAACCTCAACAGCAAAACAACGTCAACTATTAATGCAGTTTCTGAAATTCAGAACCTCCGACCCACTGAAATTATAAGTCGGTAATTACAAACATTTCCTCACTTCCGTCAACCGAGAAATAGAACACGTGTAATTGCAAACATGTCTTCAAATAGGGACGTCGCCACGGATTTTTTTACTGGGGGACGCAGACACAGTCGCAGTCAAAATCAAAAGTTGTTGACCGGGGGTAGAAGCCCTGGCGGAACTAGGGTTCGAGTTTGGGGGGGGGGAATTACGCTCAGCTTCATCTGCGAAAAGTTGTTGACCGGTGACCGGGGGGGGGGGGGGGGGGTAGCGTCGGGTCGTCAGCGCGAAGAGTCGTTGAGCAGGGAAGGGGTGACGTCAGATAGTCAGCGCTAAAAAAACTTTACGGGGGGGGGGGGGGGTGGCGTCGAGTCCTAAGCGCAAGACAGTCGTTAACCGGGGGGGGGGGGGGGGTCTAACTAATTATCCCGCGCCCCTGGGGTATTCAGCCGAACAAGCCCTCCCCCTCGTTATCTTCCGATCCAATAATCGCAGCGAGAGGCGTAAGGCGGCAATCGATAGCTCTCAATGAGACGCATCTAAAACATACGCAAAATTTTCCAAATAAGGTCACATGTCAGGTCAAGGGTCAAAATCGAGGTATTTGAGTTAATGGGCCATACATACTTTGCATGCAAAGCCTCAGATTGCGACTATTCTCGCTCAAAGTGCTCTCTAAGGTATACATAATTTCCCACATAAGCGAAAGTAAAATTGTAAGTAAAGATCAAGGTCAAAGTCAGGTCACTATTGTCAAGAGGTCTACGAAAGCCATGCGACACATGTTTTATGGGTCATTTTACGCGTATAATTCGATAATAGCAGCCATTTTCACAACCTGACCCCATGTAATGGACGTCAGGTCAAGGTCAGGTCACATAAGGAAAACATTTGAAATTGATTCATCTAAATAAAAAAGGCGTGTTTCTAGACCGGTTTCGTCTAATAAATACAGTGGTGACATTTATTTGTCTGTATCTGGTCCATAAAAGCCAAAAATAAGTAACTTGTTTGTTTTTTTTTAAATGACGTCATGAGTTACTAATACTTACGGAGCCATATGTAAATTAAGATATTGCTTTGAAATTTAGTTTGGGTACCGTCCATAAGTCGTCCAAAGGTAAACAAAAGCATGGCCGACGCAACAGCTGATTGCCCGAAATCCATTGTTGGACGCGCGTCGAAGTGCGAAAAGTAGGATGGGTTTTATATGACTTTTCGCATCGGAACGCAAGCTGACGTGCGTGCGACCTCACATGGCCCGCCCCACACGGTTGCGTTTTTCATGCGTCGCGTTGCGTTCCGATCCGTCACGTTGCGTCTGACGTACGGCTGACGCGCGTCAGAACGCGTCAGAACGCGGCAGACGCGCTCTGACGTACGGCTGACGCGCGTCAGAACGCGGCAGACGCGCTCTGACGTACGGCTGACGCGCGTCAGAACGCGTCAGACGCGCGTCAGGACGCGCGCCTCGATGCGTCTCGACGCGTTGCGGTGCATCACGATCCAGATGGCAAGAAATCAGCTTGTTTGCGGCTTGGCAAAGCTATTATTCGCGGAATATTGGGTTGTACAGATATCTTTTTTTTAGAGGCAGAGAAAGCCTAATTTCAACTCACAGCACTGCAGATGGTAGCATCTTTGCTTAAATGTGAGGTCGTACGTCAGCTTGCGTTCCGATGCGAAAAGTAGAAACCCATCCTACTTTTCGCACTTCGACGCGCGTCCAAGAATGGATTTCGGGTAATCAGCTGTTGCGTCGGCCATACTTTTGTTTACCTTTGCTTTGCTTCAATCGCTCGGTGAGTGCCCTGTATACTATATGGAGGTGAAGTGAGTGATATTTATGCCATTGGATGAGTGCAAGCTTGCGTAATCGGAAGAGTTTAATCTTGTCAACTCAACTTCTTTACAACTAACCAGCAACCGGTAAGCAAAGTGTGCATGATTTCGTTAGTGCAACGTGCGTAATTAATAATTAATTAATTAGCAATATAGATAATTCTACCGATCCGATTTACAAACAACAAACGCTGAAAGAAAGGCCGATTCAAGGTCTCTAACTTATTTTAAATAACATTTTGCCCCTAAGTCACTTTTATTTTGACAACGAAGGAGCAAAGATTTTACTCCTTCGCTAATGTTAAAAGGCCATATATAAGCCGCGCCACAAATGTTGGTGCGCCAAAACAAATCGCATAGATGACGTCACGCCCAAGAAAGAACCACGTATGTTACGTTTTCGGTTGGTTGACATACGTGGTTCTTTGAATTGCATAGCAAAAAGCAAATTGAGCCTATGGCGGCTGAAGGGATGACAACCCCCTGGTGTGGCCTTTAAAAATCGCAATGTCCCAATCGCTAATTAGCCGCATCCGGCATCTACCGTGAAGGCAAGGCCAGGGGCGTCGTTTTCTATAGGCCTGGTAGGGCCCAAGCCCTACCAATGTTTTACAACATTTCCTAAAACAGATAAGAAAATTTCACAAATAAAAGTAAAAAGGCATTGATATAAAGCATATAAGAATGTATAGCATGGACCATGTGGCTCAATTAACATACCTAAATATCATAAATTTGGGTTGTTTGAAATCACCTTATATGAGTTGTTAAGTATCAGAACAAATTCATCATGTCATGGCGGATCTTACTAACATAAATGGAAAATGATAGGGGACGTCAAAAGGGCAGGATACTTTCTGATCTTGAAAGGAACCCTAAAGGAACCCCCAATGGAAATAGGTATGCACCAACCCTATTTTCCAACATCAGTATATAACACTGTTGCAAAATGGCTGGAGTTGCACATGTTCCAATGATTTCAATGATAGTCACAATAATGTAATATAATACAATAATAAAAGGACCGTGTCCAGGTATGTCGGGCACGTAAAACTTTCGCTTCTAAATTCTGCCGGACGCAAGGAATTGCTTGACCGGGTGGTGGGGTCAGGGCCTGCGCAACAAGCTATGCTTAGCGCGGGGTCTGACCTCGGAAATCCATCCATTCAAAAACATTCGGACTAAATTTATTATAAAAAAATTGTTTTACCAAAATCAAACCTTACAAGCACATTTTTCTAAAAACAAAGCACCCACCAAATCAGTCCAACAATGTATCAATATTAGGTCATCACAAAAACCTGATTTTCATTCGCAATGCAACTGAAATAGGCATATCCACACTCAGGACATACTGGTCAGTAGATTCAGGAATGTCAAAGTGAAATGCCTCACCCTGCCTTAACCTCAAGTTTATTATTCTCTCTAATTCATTATTGATATAAAATGTTATGTACTGATTTAAACACTTGGTTTGCAGCAATAGCAAATCCTATATGTAAATTCCCTACCTATATTCAAGAATTGCTTGCACCCCCTCCATATCCCTTGAAAGACCTCCCAAAAATACCTTCTGTATTTTTATTTTTGACTGCCTTTCGATCAGGCTTATTTTGCTTCAATTGCCACGCTCATGATTTCAACTCTGACGCAACAGGTTTTCATCCCTTTAGTGCAACCCCCACCAGTAACGGTTGGCAGCACTCGGGCGTTTTGGCGTTAAAAACCTTATACACCATAGGGTTTCCATGTTAAATCGATGATTTTCAGACGAGGCTGGCTCGTAACCTATATATAGTACATATTTTAAATCCGAGTTCTGGACCAGATAGCTACAAACCTTGGCTACAGCCTACAACGTTTGTGTTTACCATTTTACGATATGCAGGGCGCAAAGGGGTTAAATGGGCTTGGACGTTAACCAATGTCAGGACGACTGCGAGTGCGGACCGTTTCCAAATGCTACTACAGGTAAGTTGTAATATACAGTTACACTACTTCGAATACTACTTCGTATATAATTTAATATGACCGCTTATAATGCTACTACAGGTACTGAAATATACAATACTTCGACTACTACTTCGTATATGCTGGAATTGAATTCAAAGATATAATATATGGAAATACAAGTTATTGATAGCAAACAATACCTTTAATTTATAATAGACAAAGCAATTACCAGAACATTATATCTTGTCTAATTCATTTTGGCGTTACATTCCTAACTGTTCTACCCGTTGTTCTATTACCCAGCTTTAGTGGGCCATTGGGAATAAAATTGCTACCAAATGGTGCCAAAATGACGTCATTGGGAAGGTTTCAATCCGATTGGTTCTGAAACACCCCTCCTAACTCGGCTTCTGTGGAAAGTAGACGGAATCCAAAAACACCGTTCGATAGCTCGTCAAAAATAATTTAGAAACTTTTGGGTATTTTTTTGGCTCGTATCAATATTGATGTCACCAGAGGTCGCTAGAGGTCACCATATATTTTTGGGCAAAAGTGTTTTTCGCAAATAACTTTTTACCTAATAAAGATAAGGTAATAATTTTGACGCCGTTGTGTTTGCCTCGTCAATCCACTTCAAATAATGTCATGAAGACTAGATTAGGCTAACTTAGAAGTTTGACCTCAGGTCAAGGTCAACTGGTGACCCAAGTAGGTCATATTGCATATTGGGAAACGTGTCTCGATGAGACAAACACATTGGTGACAGTTTCACTTATCTATCTTCAACCTGTCGAGAGTAAATGACACAAAAGTGTTGGCGACCTCGGATGACCTAGGCTGACACTATAGGGGTCACTGAACAAAAATTACAACTAGGGCATCAAGAATGGCCTATGATAACATGATCCAGAAGGAATTGGACTGCTATCTTGCGTATCCTCAGAATAGGAAGCATTTGAATATTTACCCATTGACTTATAATGGAGAGGTAACGAAATTGACCCGACGTTAGGTCACTGATATACAAAATCCAAGGTATACGAATTTTAGATATATATGACCTTATGGAATCGTGTAAGTTTTAAACCGATCATCCCAAAACTGACTGTGGTACGACAGCAAACTTTTTTTGGAGGTGGGGTCACGTGACCTGACCTGAAATGACCCGAGGTCAATTTTTTGTTTACACAATGTGGATAATTGATGTCTAAACAGCTGTGCCGAAAACGGCGTCGCTGCGCGCCGCCGTTTTTCCGCTATTCTCGAAAAACCTTAGGGGGTGTCTCATCATATCCCCCCCGGCACAGCGCGGGCTATTGTACCGTCGCTTTTACCCCGTAAAAAAACGAAATATTCGATGCTGGACTGGGTTACCTACATCAGCGTACTGCTGTGCCGGTCTGGGCTGTGTGTCGGTTTTATCGAAAAGTTGCACTTGAGCCGGTCCACTGGCGGATCCAGGGGGCGGGGGGCGGGTGCATCAATGGGTAAATGCCCCCCCCCCCCCCCACACACACACACAGGAATCGGGGTGGGGGTGGGGCATTCAATACAAGTATGCCGCGCGTTCCCTGCACTGAACATGAAAAACAATGATCTTAGGAGAAAACTTCATGAAAACGGAAGTTTGTTTTGCTCGAGTGATTTAATTTCAAGTTTGTATGTATCCCTTTCTGTCAATGATAGGCAAAACGGCGTACCTGATGCAATTCAAGCAGCCCCAGCGACACTGGCTAACCTGCGCCCTGCATGGGGGGTGGGGGGGGGGGGGGCAGAATTTGCACCCTCCTGGATTGTCTCTCAATAACTTGAACACTATGATAGATATCAACGTGAAACTTTCAGTACTGTATACTGCATCAATTCTACGTCTTCTCTCCAAATGTCAATGGAATTGATGTAGGATTTTGGGAGTCGGGAGATGATGACGTTTTAATGACGTCATGTCATGCAATTTTTGGTGGAAGAATGACAAATGTTGTGAAGATCGTAGAAAATAGAGTTTTGAAGCAAATTGCAAATACAAAACGGGAAAAGAAATTAAATGGCATTCTCTTCAATATGGTCATCTCGGATTTTCAAAATTTTGCGTTTTTGACCCCCTCCCCCCACAATTTTTTTCTCGTGAAAAGTCCTTTTTGGGGATTTGAAAGGTGAATTTCTTAAGCGCGAACACCAAAATAAGGTTACCGGCCCAAATCCGCGGATAAAACAAAATGGGGTGCTTTTTGCCACGAAAAGATGCCCCCCCCCCCCCCCAACGGACAGAGGCTGGATCCGCCAGTGAGCCGGCCACCGTGTGAAAAAAAAACTGTGCGTCACAGGGATGGACAGAAGGGTAAAATTTCCTCCCCTCAACCCGCGAATGGGCATCCGTGACGATATTTGAATCCGGTGATGTTGCAGTGACAAAAGTGTACTTTGTTTATTTTGTATGAAAAAAAATATTGGAGGCTGGAGCTCAAAATTAAGTGCCTGAAATCCAAGGAGAAGCTCAAATTGAGGGTAGGTTAGGTTTCAGCGGAGCGGTTAGGCCCTACCAATCATTTTCGTAAAACGACACCCCTGGGCAAGGCCCTATAAGAATGTAGTCATCCGGCGATTTGACCGAATCCGACTCAGGGATAGTGACGTCATCTGGACGTAGAATCCCTTGCCCCTATACAAATCAATCATAACTCGCAATTTTGGAAAGACTATATAGATAATTCAACCGATTTACAAACAACAAACCCTGAAAGAAAGACCGAATCAAGAAGCCTGTTCGGCATCTAATAATATTATTGGCTTAAGTGACGCCACACCTTCGGTGACGTCATGACACTTTTGAAGACATCATCGATATACCGAATATTCTTGGACAATTGCATTTGCAATGCAGAAGTGGCCTATACAAAATTGCAGCAGCCTTTCTATAAGTTTCTGTTTTCTTTATTGTAGCTTCTTTCTTTATCCAAGGCCCTATAACCAGGGGGGTGCGGGTTTGAGGCATCAAAAGAAAGTCGTGCCAGCTGATGTTTGGTCCTCCGATTCCGGAGATACCAAATAGCAAAGAGTTAACAGGAACCTCAATGTATAAGTGCATTGCCGCCTCATCCAATTACAACAGCGTCTGCCGCGGGTTTGGTTAATTCTACTGACAGGAAGTTAACAGGAACCTCAATGTATAAGTACATTGCCGCCTCATCTAATTGCAATAGCGTCAGCTGCGCCGGTTTGGTCGCATGTGGTTAACAGGAATCTTAATGTATAAGGGCATTGCCGCCTCATCTAATTACCACAAACACGAATTTCTTAGTGGATGCTTATGAAAATGTCCAATTGTTTGAAACGTTTTATAATTAAATTAATTACCAATGGTATATAATGCTTAAGCAAAATATGTCCGGTTTACGAGATATTTTTTACTTAGTTGTCAAACCATGCACCCATTGCCCCTGTGTTGAAGCGGCAAACCCGCGCTACCTAGTTATTAAGTTACCTTGCCCTATAACAACGATGTGTATTCATCATGTTACATATACATATACATTGGATCCAGACATGCCACTAGCTACACTCGAGCGTCATTGGCCGAGTAGAAGAGGATGTAGCCGGCCGAGCTTTGCACGGCGCTGCTGTTTAGCGAGTACACCTCTTGGTCGTCGAACTTGTGCCAGCGCCCCGAGTTAACGCCGCTACAAAAGGTAGTGTAACGGCCGCTCTCTGTCGAGCCGAAGTGGTTCACCACGCCGTAGAGGTGGTACTTGTGGCAGTAATGCGCCTCCTTGCGGATGACGTAAGGTGACATGTCGAGGTTTGCCAGCGGGAATTGCACGTTGGACTGGTTTTTCCTCCAGAGGCCATCACTGTAAAACCTCTGAATGTGGATGATGAGCACTGGTGGCAGGTGCCAGATGTCCAGCCGCTTGGTGGCCTCCGTGCTGCTCTTGCACTTTGGACACGTCCAGCCGCTGATGGTGTCTCCGGCCAGGTACAGCTCGATGCACTCCTGCAGCGAACAGCAGCTCGACCTAGCAGGCATAGGCACCGAGAGGTGTGAAAACGTCTCGAACTTGGTCGAATGGTTGCCACAGTGCGAGCATCGCAACGTCGACTTGTGCTGGCCCCAGAAAAAGTTCAGCATGAACGAGCGGTTGCTGCCCTTGAAGTCTTCCCATGCGACCTTGGCAGCGCGCGCGTCCGGCACACCGTCGTTCTCCTGCTCCTTCAGCGGCTGTTTGAAGTGCGCCTCATTCAAGTCCTCGTGCAGGGAATCCAGCAGGAACATGAGGAACTCATGGGCATCCTGCTGTGTCGAGCCGCAGAAGCGCGAACAACCCTGCCCTACCCTATAACAACAGGTTGGACGGAGTTTGTATACCAAAATATATTAGGTTTTACACGACTTTGTTTATTTTTTGCGCCGTATATTTTCCCCACTTATACGGGCATTTATAACATTAATAGGAAATTTTGTTTTCACATTATACAAGATTGTTAATTGCTAAAAAGGATGGAGAAATTAAGGTACAAGACTAGTACATGTAGGATGAATCTTAACCAGACTTACGACTTACGACTAATTTTGCCAGATTGTACAATTCTGGCGCAGCAGGGACAAATACACAAACTGTTGCCATGCTAGCAGCTTGTTGCCTAGCAAACAACTGATAAACAATTTGTTGCCAAGTCTGAACATGTTAGTTATGCTTTTAAAGTTCTTGAAGGTATAATAATTTCCGTAATTCAGTGCTTGCTGTCAGTGTTTTTAGGTATGCACTTGCAGCATAAGTCAGTCAATATAGACTGGGATGATCAATAGCATGGCAATAGTTATTGTTTAGGTAAACAATGGCCGAAATTAAAGAATTGAGCTATCGTTATTACAACATCTTCAAGATTGAAGATGTTGTAATAACGAAAGCTCGATTCTTTAATTTCACCCATTGTTTACCTAAACAATAAATATTGCCATGTTATTGATTATCCCAGTCTATATTCACTTCATAGCTCATCATTATGGCAAACATAACCATCTCATATATCTATAATAAGGTCACCTTTGTACTTCTTCCAAAAGTGCACATAATATTGTGCAATGTCAGGTTTGTTGATGCTGAAGAATCCAGTTGTCATTAATGCATTGGTATACCTGTCAACTTTGATCAAACCATAACTAGGGTTGCCATAACTAACTGCGCAACTGTGTAATCATAACTGTAACTATCTGCACCTAACTGTATCATAACGATAACTGCATCAGCTTACTTTATCCAAACAATATCAATTGCGATTTTATATCGAGAGTCGTGTATCGTGCCTAATGGATATTGCCTTGATAGGTATGTATACTGCACCGCATCACTCCGCCGTATTCCGGCGAGGCTACCACTACCGCTCCCAAACACTATCTGGCTCTGCATTCCTGGCGCTTAGACTGTGCCGCTGCAGCTGACTAATCAGCGGAACAGCACCGTCGTACCGTGTCAC
>JAXIVJ010001985.1:80000-87500 GCA_036785665.1 Chirona hameri | reverse complement strand
TCTTTTTGTGTCAACATATCGTATCTCCTACTAATTTCAAACCAGGATGTCAGCCAAACCTATTGGACTTAGTTTTCTCATCTGATCAGCATATGTTAGACTGTTTAGAACAGAAGGCCCCCTTGGGGACAAGTCATCACCAGTGTATTAGCTTTAAGGTCGTGTGCTATGCTGACGGGCGCACAAAGACCAAGAGAAGGAACTTCAACCGAGGCAATTATAGCGCAATGCAGCAAGAGTTTGAGACATCTGATATCTGCCAAATCACTGAAACCGAGGATGTTGATCGTGCCTGGGAATCTGTGAGGGATTTTCTTCAGTTACTTACTTGCACTCATGTGCCGTTTACTGTTGTAAGCAGAAGCAGAAACATCCATATAGCAATGGGGCAGTGAGGAAGCTCAAGAAAGAAAAGGACAAGCAGTATGGAGCATACAAGCTAACCAGAAGCTCAGACGATTTAGAAAAGTTTAAGAAAACTAAAAACAAACTGAGGAACATGACCCGAAATCTGAGACAGCAGTTTGAAGCAAAGCTAGCTGCAAGTATGAAAGCAAACCCGAAGGCCTTTTGGCAGTAGATTTCTTCTCAGGTGAAAGTTAAAGGAAATAGTTCATCTTCAACATGGGGTTTTGAACTGAAATAGCAGTTTTGTAGCCCCTGTTGAGAAATCCCTATCTGCAACTGTTCTTGTCTGAAAAGACTCCAGCCGAAGATATTTGACTTTTTGGCGAAGAAATGCAGCGCATATATGATATACCGTACCATCTGGAAGTGCCAGCACTGCATTGAGCATGCGCAGACCAATAACGCACACCATAAACTTAATAATTTAGGACCTTCTGTCCTGAATTGGCGCGATGTAGGACCATTTTTGAAGAAAAAAAAAAAGCTGTATTAAAAAATATAATAAAATCCTGTTCTGATAAATTTTCCGAAGGTGAACCCTTTAAGGATCGTGTTCAAGATTTGCAGGGTGATCATGGTGAGTGGGCCAAAGCAAGTTTAGATAAAGCAAACATGTTAAACAAGTTCTTTGGCTCAGTGTTTACACACGAACAGAAACTGCCACAAAATCAAGGGGGACTTCAGTCACCTTGCAGGATTAGTAGCTTGCAGATCACCAGAAAGCTGTTAGAAAGAACCTTGAGGATCTCAACTGTCATAAATGTCCTGGCCCAGACGAAATACACCCACGGATCCTGAAAGAGTTAGCCGCGTGTTTGAGTGGACCTGTATCAGTACTCTTCAACAAGTCTCTTGAGTCTTCATCACTGCCTATAGGATGGAAAGAAGCAGAAGTGGTACCACTGTTCAAGAAAGGGCAGCGTAAAGATCCTGGAAATTATCGACCAATCAGCCTAACTTCAATTGCACCTGTAAAGTCATGGAATCGCTGGTTAGAGATCATATACTAGACTACCTGATGACAAACAATTTGATATCCAAGAATCAGTATGGGTTCCAGCCAGGCAAATCGTGTACAACTCAGCTGATAAGGGTCATTTACTATTGGACGGATGCTTTGGGTCAACACGATTCAATTGATGCTGTGTACCTGGATTTCCAGAAAACATTTGACAAGGCGCCACACAGACGTCTGATCTCCAAGCTCAAGACTCTCGGGATCCAGGGACAGATACTGCATTGGACTGAAGCTTTTCTTACGGACAGGAGACAGAGGGCGACTGTGGATGGACAGAGCTCTAACTGGGTACAAGTAACCAGTGGTGTCCCCCAGTTTTGGGTCCATTGTTGTTCCTAGCCTATGTCAACGACCTGCCTGACCAGCTGCAGAGCTGCTCCATGATGTTTGCCGATGACACGAAAGTATACAGAAGGGTGTCGGACCATAGTGATCAAGAAGCTTTGCAAGATGACCTGGACAAGCTTGGACTGTGGTCTGCAAAATGGCAACTGCCCTTCAATGCACGGAAATGCAAGGTCTTGCAATTGGGGCAGCGAAACCTAAAATTGCCATACAACAGTGCAGGAGCAGAGCTTGAGAGGGTTTCAAGTGAGTTAGACCTAGGCATTTGGATCGACCACAACCTTACTTATCACGAGCATACTGCAAAGGCTGTCAAGAAGGCGACCAGAGCCTTAGGTCTAGTAAAAGCGACTTTTGCTAGATTTACTATCCAGACACTATCCATGTTATTCAAGACATTTGTTCGTCCACATCTAGAGTATGGCAACTGTGTTTGGGGACCTATGCTGTGTGGGGACCAGGATGCTGTAGAACGTGCTCAGAGGCGTGCCACCAAGCTAGTGACTGAGATATGGCATCTTAGCTATGAAGAGCGCCTGAACAAAGTGCACCTCCCAAGCATGTATTACAGAAGATGCAGGGGAGATATGATCTTCGTCTACCAAATAGTTACGCACAAGCTAAATGTCATTCCTGAAGATTTTGTCATGATGGAAAACTCTGGTCGAACTCGTGGCCACCCTCTGAAGATTCAGCAGCCTCATGTTCGTACACAACTGAGGCAGAACTTTTGCATCAGAGTGGTGCCTATATGGAACAGCCTACCAACTGATGTGGTCATGTCCCCAAATGTGAACATATTCAAGAGGAAACTCGACAAGCACTGGGAAGAACGTCAGTACAGGACTAGGCCATCCAGATAGCACTAGATACTAGTAACTGAGCGGGCTTCGTCAGGTCCCTTGGGACCTTCCATGCCTGTACCCTTACCTTAACCTTAATTATGTTGAAGATCGTTGAGTGACGAATGCCCCACCGTAAATAAACATGACCGGCGGCCGCGCCGGTCGAAGGCGTAATTCCTTTCGTAGACCGAGAAGTGCCACGAGACGGTCTACGAAAGGAAATACGCTTCTCCCGATTCGGCCACCCCATTGGTGGAAATCGAGCTGGAAAGTGACGCCATGGGACAGGGTGGACACGTTACGGAGATAGCCATGACACCCCCCTGGGAGAGAGCCAGTCAGAGCAGGTTGGCCGCATCGCTGTTTGCTACCTCGCCGATAGACCCACGGACTGGCGTATCGGCTGTAGAGTATGGGATGGCCCACGCAGCCGGGTACCTGTCGGCCAAGTGCCGAAAAATCGACCCGAGCCTCTGGATTCCTTCGGCGTTTGCCACTGAGACGGCGCCTGTACAACCTATGTGGACCCGACTGCTGAGCCAAGGTTGGCTCAGCAGGTTGGCCGCATCGCTGTTTGCTACCTCGCCGATAGACCCACGGACTGGCGTATCGGCTGTGGAGTATGGGATGGCCCACGCAGCCGGGTACCTGTCTGCCAAGTGCCGAAAAATCGACCCGAGCCTCGGGATTCCTTCGGCGTTTGCCACTGAGACGGCGCCTGTACAAGCTATGTGGACCCGACTGCTGAGCCAAGGTGGGCTAAAGCAGAGTTCACACCGGACACGCCATACGTCAAAACGTATACGTCAACGTCAATCTGACGTACGCCGATACGTCGAGGAGCGAGTTGAACATTGGCAGCCTGACGTATCCTTTGTCCCAGTTATCCCAGTTAATATGCACTATGCACGTGCACATTTAAACAGGGTGCTTCTTTCAGGGGATCGGCATTAATCCATTTCAGAGCTGCCTTTCGAAAAACAAATATAAATGGGGTGAACGGTCAACCTCTTTGCATGGTGCGACATAGCTATGTGTGGAGGGGGGGGGGGGGGGGGGGGCGCACGGACACGTGTATTGATGTGGGTATCTGCATCCAGGAGACTCCAGATCATTGGGACATAGTGAGATATACTGACCAACATAGCTAAGCATGGATGCATGGTGGGGGGGGGGGGGGGGCACGTGCTCTTCTTTTGGTGTGGGTACCACCATCCAGGAGATACCAGCTAATTAGTACAATGTCCTGGATGACCAGTGGAAGGGTGAATTGAGTGGGTGAACGTTCGTGCCAACAGTGATCCCCTTTATTTTATAGCGATCTGCCGTTCCAGTTTTTTTTTGTAATATCTTTGGAAAAATTGATTGTTTTTTTTTCTAAAAAAGGGAGGGGTGAAAAACCAACATTAAAAAAAAAACAGATAGCCATGTTGTAGCCCTTGTCATTTGCTATCTTTTGACGTGTTTATGAATTTTCGCAAAATATGGCATTAGTACAGTCTGTTAGAAAACAAAAGAGGATTTAGTCAAGCAAAATAAATATATAGCAGCAGCGTTCGGCTTGCGCCTTCATCAGCCATTATTTTTATTTTTGTCTGACAATATTTGTTTGTATTTTTTATATGAGACAAATACAAATAATGGCTAGTGAAGGCGTAAGCCGAAAGTTTCTATATATTTCTTTACTACATCATCTTTTTTTGCACTATGAGTTATCTTGAATGGGTTTATCACTGTTTTGAGACATAATTATAATAATAAGGTTAACTGTACTCTCATTGTGCCAAAAAGATGATTAAAAAAATAAAAACAAGGTATATAGAAGCTTTCGGCTTGCGCCTACATCAGCTAGTTAGGTTACACTAATATACACTTATTATCAGCATTGTCTCTCAAGACAGTGTTAAAAACCATTCAAGAATCAAGATTATCAACAAACTCAACAATTTCCACCCAAGCAGGCCCATACATCCAATATCAATCAAATTCCAACTTGTTTTTCTCTCTACTTACCTACCTATCAGTTATCACCTATGAATATATTTGAGCTACGACCAGCATCCTCCCCGAGCTATAATCGAAATCTAACATTTCTAGAAGCATTTATTACCAAAACATAAGCATATTTCTTTTGAAACATCACATAAATACTGATCCATGTCGCCTCCCGACGCATACGTCAACGCCAAATGTTGAACACGGCTCAACATTTGACGTACGTCAAAACTGGCGTACGCCGGTCGCAGTCAGCTGTTGGCGTACGTCGAGTTCACACCAAAAACAGGCAAACGACGTACGACGTTCCGCCAAATTGACGTTGACGTATACGTTTTGACGTATGGCGTGTCCGGTGTGAACTGGCCTTAAGTGTGCCGACCACCAAGTGGATGGACACGTTTAAAAACATGGAGGCAGCTTTCTGCACCAGGCATCACTTTGAGCCCGACGGCCTCTCTCGGATGCCGAGAGTGGTGGAGTCTCTGGTGGAGACGCTGCGCGGTGAGCCAACCTCTCTGGACGTCCGGATAGTGCGCCGGTTCGTGCGGCTGCGCACGTTTATACGGCTCAGCTTCCTGAACAAGACGCGGCGAAAGGAAGCTCTGGACAAGGGGGGCCGGGTGGCTCAGTTGGTAGAGCGTCTGACTCGGAATCCAAGGGTTCCGGTTTCGAGTCTGGCTACTGACGCAAGTAATTCAGTTCCCCGCCCCGGAGGGGAGTGGTTCTCCTCCCCACCCGCGGCGGCATATAGCTATAGGATCATGATACGGTCAGTTCTTGATGCTTCTTTAAACTGTTCATATTTGCTCATCCTTCAGACTGCACCTGGGCTCGGTTAACGTGATTGCCTGTCAAATGACGTCATGACCGCCTCTCGATGCCTCACGATATAATGGAATACGAAGGATTATTTTCGTTCTGATATTTTCTTGCTATGTGGAGGGCGGCGATAGTAAGGTATCATTCATCGGTCCAACATTTATTGGGACTCCGCTGCGGCACCGATAGCGCCTATCTCAATTTCATTATTAAAGTCGTATGGACAGGACCGCTGTCCGAAGCTGTGCCCCAGTATCTACGCCTCTGGCGTTGGAGACCATCCATTCATTCTGGAACTGGTTCGGACGGCCAGTGAAGTGAAGGTCTGACCTAATCAAATGTGTTATAATATTTGCAATTGACAAGTTCTATACCATGACACATCATATTTTTGAAACGAAAAAAACCTCTGTATCTCATGTTAGTATCAGCACCTCCATGGCTGCACTGACTAAATATCCCGTAAACTGACATATATCCAGAATGCAAGAAATTCAGTTAAGAAAAAGGCCAGAGCAGCTAAAAGGGCAAAGGAACTTGATTTAGCTAGACATTGTAATGCAGATAGTAAGAAGTTCTTCAGTTTTTATAAGTTCAGTACAGTTTCCAAAAATATAGGTCCATTTAAGGTAGATGATGTGTTAGTTAGCTAGGACAGTGAAATGGTTGAAGTGCTTAATGATCAGTTTCAATCTGTCTTTACTATCGAGGACCAGAGTAGTATTGCAGCACTTCAGCCTGAGCCAGAGACAGAGGAGACTATAGGAGAGCTAGGTGGCATAAGTAGTGAACTTGTTCTAGAATATCTAAAGAAAGTAAGGCCTAACAAGGCAGAAGGACCTGATGAAATCCATGCTAGACTTTTAAGAGAATCTGAAAGGGAGTTGTCGGTTCCATTAGCCATAATATTTTCTAAATCACTCGCAGATAGTAAAATTCCACTTGATTGGAAAAGAGCAAATGTTGTTCCTATTCATAAAAAGGGAGATAGAAGTAAAGAGGAAAACTATAGACCGGTTAGTCTGACCTCATTAGTCTGCAAGGTGCTTGAATCAATCATCAAAGATAAGATTGTTGAATTCTTGGAGCAAAATGAACTCATCAAGGATACACAGCATGGCTTTAGGAAGGGCCGTTCTTGTTTAACTAATCTTCTGGAGTTTTTGGATGTTGCAACAGATAGCTTTGATCAGGGTAAACAGCTAGATGTAGCTTTTCTTGATTTCAGTAAAGCATTTGACAAAGTCCCCCATACAAGACTGGGGTTGCAACTTAAAATTCATGGGATCAGGGGCAAGATTCTGGATTGGATAGAAACGTGGCTTTCAGGACGCCAGCAAAGGGTTATATTGAATGGGTGCCAATCACAATGGAAGGAGGTTCTCAGTGGGGTTCCACAGGGCTCAGTCCTGGGCCCATTGCTTTTTATAATATTTGTGAATGCAATTGAGAACAGTATAGACAGCAAAGTCTTGAAATTTGCAGACGATCTAAAAGTTGTCAGGATTATTAGAGGAAAACATGATCAGGATGTTTTTCAATCAGATCTGGACAAGCTAGTTGAGTGGTCTGAAGCATGGCAGATGAAATTCAATTTGAGTAAATGTAAGATTATGCACGCTGGACGGGTTAGCAGTAAACATAGGTAAGAAATGGGTGGGCAGAAAATGGAGCAGATTGAAAAGGAAAGAGATTTAGGTGTCGTGGTAAACAATAGACTATCAGCGTCAGACCAGGTTGTAGAAGCTAGGAAAAAGGCACTTAGAATGCTAGGGGCCATTAACAGAAATGTTTCCTACAAGAGTGAAAAGGTAATAACAAAACTGTATTGTGCATACGTTAGACCACATTTGGAGTATTGTGTACAAGCCTGGTCTCCAACATATGAGAAAGATTGCTGGTTGTTAGAAAGAGTTCAAAAAAGGGCAACAAAAATGGTTAATTGTCTTGGTAGTTTACCTTATGAAGATAGATTAAAGAAATTGGGTATGTTTTCACTTAGATATAGAAGGCTAAGAGGAGATCTAATTGAAGTCTTCAAATTTGTAAATAGTCAGCATTCTGGAT
>JAXIVJ010001985.1:42500-75000 GCA_036785665.1 Chirona hameri | reverse complement strand
AAACCGGGCCCACTAGTCCTGTGTCGAAATTACTTAACGTAGGGAGGTAATTCTTTCACCACAACCCATTTGTAGATCTGCTCTACAAATCTGCTATCTCAGTCCAAAACTCCATGTTAAAGGTGAACTATTCCCTTTAACAAGGATACAGATACAGATACAGACTTTTATTAAGGTCGTCCACATGTGCCTGTGGCTATTACAACCTCTCGTCATGAGTTAAAAACACAGGGAACATGGTCAGAAAAAGCATACAATAAAATCACACAAGTAAAAACAAGAATACAAAACACTGACACACGCCAACACATACACACCCACACACCCACACACCCACACCCCCCCCCCCCCCCACACACACACGCACCCACGCGCACCCACGCGCACCCACGCGCACACACACACACACACACACACACGCACGCACGCACGCACGCACACACGCACACACGCACGCACGCACGCACGCACGCACGCACACACGCACACACGCACACACGCACACACGCACACACGCACACACGCACACACGCACACACGCACACACGCACACACGCACACACGCACACACGCACACACGCACACACGCACACACGCACACACGCACACACGCACACACGCACACACGCACACACGCACACACGCACACACGCACACACGCACACACGCGCACACGCGCGCACGCGCGCACGCGCGCACGCGCGCACGCACGCGCGCGCGCGCACACGCACACGCACACGCACACGCACACGCACACGCACACGCACACGCACACGCACACGCACACGCACACGCACACGCACACGCGCACGCGCACGCGCACGCGCACACGCACACGCACACGCACACGCACACGCACACACACACACACACACACACACACACACTAAAACCAGTCGGCATGACGGTGAGAATCGCCGCGTCGGTCAGTCCGGTGCCCGCGGAGCGGCAGCGAGATGTCGCCGCACTTGGCGACGAAACAGCGGCACGGGCAGTCCTAAAAGGTCGCGTGGCAGGGCGTTATACAGCGCTGGTCCCCGGCAGGCAAAACGCCGCCGTCCCATCTCCGTGCGTGACCGGGGAACAAACAACATGTGGTCCTGTCGCGTGGCCCGCTCGGTAGCGCGGGCCTCTGCTACGGTGGACAGACTCGCAGCCAGCTGTTCAGGCTCGCCGCAGCAACGCACCTTGTGCGTGAGGCACAGTGTGTGGTAAGTGGCCATGCCCTCCACGCCGAGCCACCCCAGCCTCCCCAGCAGATCCGACACATGGTCGTACTTCCGTCGGCCAAAAAGTACTCTTGCAGCATAGTTTATGACTTTTTGAAGCCGACAGAAGTTCCCCTTCTTGCCGTTACCGTATACCGAGATACAGTACCGGATCTGCGAGAAAACCAGGGCATTGATCAGCGCGGAGAGCACGGCCGTTGGCAGGTGCCCCCTCAGATGCGATAGACCAGTCAAAACTCCGAAGCAGGGCTGTGTTACGGTAGAGACATGGCGGTCCCAGCATAACGAGCGGTCAAAGGTGAGACCTAGGTTTTTGGCTTCTGAAATGGGGATTAAATCCTGATCGCGGAATTTTACTTTGATGTCATGTACAGTGCGCAGATTTTGAGAGCTGCCCATAAGCATCAGTTGGGTCTTGGCGGCATTTACTTTCAGTCCATTTGCTTGGAACCAGTTATCGAGAGAGGCTAAGGCACCCTCCATGCGAGTGACGACTTTGTGAATATCAGATTTTTTGCCGCTGACCAAAATTTGGGTGTCGTCAGCATATTGGACAACCACTGCGTCCTCGGCAAACAGACTGAGATCGTTTGCGAAGACGCAGTAGAGGAGAGGGCCTAGAGATGAGCCTTGAAACACACCGATGCTGTTGGGCAGCGGGAGGGAAGTTTTCACTCCACCCAGACCGTCAGTGAGGCTGACACTCTGGGTGTGGTTGCGCAAATAGGCAGAGAACCAAGACGTGTCAATTCCGTGAAGTGATAATTTTGACAGGAGTTTTGAATGATCTATCACATCGAAACATTTGCTCAAATCCAGCAGGCAGAGCAGGGAAACTTCTCCGTGGTCAAAGGCAGATAGGATTTGGTCGGAAATTGAGGTCAGCACAGTTTCAGTCGAGTGACGAGGCCGGAAACCGTGCTGACTGGAAGAGAGGAGGTGGTTATCTGAAAGGTATTTGTAAAGCTGCTGGTGTACAGCGCGCTCTACGATTTTGGCTATGACTGGAACAATGGATATAGGACGGAAGTTGGATGGGTCAGAAAGATTGCCGGATTTGTGAATAGGATGGACTAGGGAATGTTTCCAGGATTCAGGAACGTCGGACTGGGTTATGCTGGAGTTGACCAAATGCAGGAGCACCCACCCAACCGAGTCAAAGCAGGCACGAATCATTCGTATGCTGATGCCGTCGTCACCGCAGGCCGGCGAGCCACTCATCCCAAACACAACGGCCCGCAGCTCCGCCAGTGACAACGGCATCAGCACAAGAGAACAGGCACCGACACGCGGCAGACGACAGGCTATGTCCGGCGTAGGCCCTAAGCGCTTCACTTCCTCAGCCACACGCGGACCCACGCCGACAAAATAACGATTTAGGTCGTCCGGTGTGACGTCTGGCATCTTACGGGCGGCTCGTTTGCTGCCGACGACAGGTCTAATCAGTCGCCACATCGACTCCCGTCTACCCTCACGGATGCGCCGCTCCACATCCTGGCGAGTATCATGCCTAATCGCAGAACGCACGGCTCGGTTTGCATCACGGTACTGGGTTGGCCCGTGACCAAACGCTGCTAGCGCCCCACGGCGGCGAGACATCAATACTTTAGTTGAGTCAGACACCACGGGGGCGCTCGGGTTCCTGATTTTAACAGTCCTGAGAGGGGCATGGGAGTCGATTATCGGCAGAAATATGGCGACAAAGTGGTTCCACTCAAGCGTGACGGTGCCTGAACTAAACACCGCACTCCAGTCGGCTAGCGCCAAATCAAGGTTCATGGAGGACGTGTCCACACGGCCAAGACAACGAGAACGAAAGCTAGTACTTTGTGGCTTGAAGCGTGGCATAGTGACGAAGACACGAATGAACTTATGTGGGCTAAAATGACAAAACTTTGGCGAC
Organism: Chirona hameri; assembly: GCA_036785665.1. Classification (NCBI taxonomy): domain Eukaryota; kingdom Metazoa; phylum Arthropoda; class Thecostraca; order Balanomorpha; family Balanidae; genus Chirona; species Chirona hameri. The sequence goes on along the minus strand of JAXIVJ010001985.1, from coordinate 71,868 downwards.
AGACTTTAACGATGTTACGACAGTTTGTGATAACAACATCAAGCATGGAACCAGTCGAGTAGGTAGGAGACGAGACACACTGAGATAAAGAATTATCGGACATAAAATTACAAAGCGTACGCTTGGCCGGGTCAGAGTCAGGTTTGAGCAGGCAACAGTTAAGATCACCACATATAAAAATCTTCGACCCCGGGTATGTTGCCAAAATATAATGGAGCTGGTTTTCTAGATCAGAAAAATCGGCAGTCAGGTCAGCCACGCCACGTCTCGGTGGTCGGTACACGGTACAAATAATGAACTGTCGTCGGTTGTCGGGTTTAAGTAAAGTCCACAGGGTCTCCAACTTGCTGTTGGGGTGAGCGGCAGCCGCGGCGACGCGGATTGGAGAGGCAGTGATGCCGTCCCGGGCCGCCAGCGCCACCCCTCCGTATCCTCGGTTGTCGGGGCGGTCGGCCCGGTACAGCTGGTATCCGGGCAGCGTCAGCAGGCGACTCGGAGTGGACGGCTTCAACCACGTTTCGCTGAGGCTCATCAGGTCGAAGTCGCAGCGGTGAAGCTGGTCGGCAAGCTCAAGGAGCTTGGGCTTAAGGCTCTGCACGTTGAGCACACCAATGATCAGACCCGCTCCAGATGTGTGCCGCTGGTGCTCCTCCCGGTGTCTGGCGCCTTTGCTCCCCCGTTTCCTGGCGCTGGGGGCGCGCCTGCCTCGCCTGGTCCGGCGTCGGCGGCCGCAGTCAGCTGATTGGCCGCCCGGCAGCGCTGACCCAGCGCCGGCGGGTACTGGCTGGGCCCGGATGGGCGGGTCAAGCCTGACCGGTTCAAGGTCATCTCGACCAGGGGCGGGCATGCGCCGGCCATGTCGGGGTGGTGGTCGAGTAGCAGGGGCAGCAATCGACACCAAAGCACGAACGACGGCCAGCAACACTAACAGTCGCAGAAGATCACGGTGTCTCGGCAGTGTCCACATCATTTCCCCTCGCTGGGCAGCTGCGCCACACATCAACTGGCACGGCACCGGGCCGGTCTCGTCCAACCACCCGTCGTCGCCGCCGACTCCGCCAGCACCTTGACTCGCACGCTCTCTGTCTCACACTCACACACTTGCTCGCTTGCACACAAACGCGATCCTGCTTCACGCTTACTCGCAAACTTATCACGCTTACTCGCACACTTCTCACGCATCACACACACTCAGGTCCAGCGGGGAGGCAGAGAGGTGTAGGGTGGGGCGCGGAGCGCTGGCGCCGCGACCCGACCCCGAGTGCGGCGCGCGAGCGGATGTAGATGGCGCTGATGTACAATGTGGCCCAAGCGGCGATCACCGCCATTGGTTTAAGACAAGGTTTAAGACAATGCTTTAAGTCACTGTTTGAGGGTGGCTCTAAAAATAGTTACGATGGAAAATGCTAAAGGGCCAAGTCTCATGTGGTTCGCTGAAGCTATCTGAGTTAAATGCTGCCAATTTTTGATGATATAAATAATTGGGGTCGCACAAAATCGCCCCGAAGTCAACCATGCGTGGCGAGCCGGGATAAGGACGATCCGTCCGGCCACAGCAGACGATTGACCATGTCGTCTCGCCGCGGCCGGCCGTCGTCTTCGGTGGCGAGGGCTGCGGCTCGGGTGAAAGGCAGTATTTTAGTTTACCGTCATTATTTATATTTATCATACGACCCAGGCCACACAAGATGGTGATGGGAATGAGCGATGGTGCAGGCGGTGCAGAAGCAACAAGAGGAGCTGAAGGAGTGGCACTGAGCAGGGAATACAATTAGACCATATGCCACCGCACTTAGCAAGTCATTGGTCCTGCCGTATTTTATATGAAAGTTTGTGTATTTTCCTCATTTTTTCTGGAGAGCATGGCGGCCTGTGCTGCTCCAGCAGGCTGTCATAAGCAGGTGTCGACAATACGATATTCTGCTCAATCGAAGGTGAGTATGTTTTTTTAGCAGTGTTTCAAACAGTAAGTTCCATCTGTGGTGACATCGCAATTAATGCACAGTGAAAGCCTTTCTTCCATATTTAGTATTAAATACATGAATGTTTATCAGTTTAACAATCAAATGTATAACCATTGTTGTTTTCCACCAATATTTTGTTGTTGTTTGGCCCGAAGCCACGGTGGATAGAAAGATTGACCGCCCAGGAGCCGCAGCCAGCAGCCCCGACGACGGCTGCCGCGGCGAGTCGATATGGTTGATCGTCCGCTGATGCTGGATGGGCCGCTCGCCCTTATGGCGGTTCGCCACGCATGGTTGACTTCCGCGATTTTGTGCAACCCCAATTATTGATATTATAAAACAAAATGGCAGAATTTAACTCAGAAAGCTTCAGCGACCCACATGAGACGTGAGCCTTTAGCACTTTCGATCGTAACTCTTTTTAGAGCCACCTTCAAGCAGTGACTTAATACATTGTCGCCAATGGCGGCAATCGCCGCTTGGGTCACATTGCTGCCCAGCGCCCCTGGCGGTGGAAATTGTGCTGACATACCCCATTGTAACAAAACAGTCGACTCTACAAGCAGTGGTGGATCTAGGTTTTGAGTTGAGGGGGGGGAAAATTCCAAAAAGTCTCACACAATTATAAAAACTCATCGGATTTCGCTTGCTTATGTATTGATAGCTGATTTAAAGCAAACTTTCCTTAGTAAAAGTTGCTTAGATTTGCTTCTATATCAGGAAATGTGTCAATTTTGCGCCGATTTCAGGCGGTTTGGGGGGGGGGGGCAATTGCCCATTTTGCCCAACCGTAGATCCGCCACTGTCTACAAGCGTAAATGCATGCAGGATTTGAAGACCAATGGAAATGTATTACAGTAATTGTGTCAGTTCGACACTTAATATTTTTTCACTAACGACATAGACTAACAACATTTTACTAACAGCATTTATCTTGAATTTCACTAACAACATAGATTCAGGGCACAAGTTCACATATCTGCACACCTAATATGATTTGCTACTGCCATTCCTCAAACCCTACCGCAACTGGTCTCGGTAGACCGGCTCTGGCGGACAACGGTGGAAATGTAGCCATCACTATCTGAAAGCACCAATTTGAATCGTGAAAGCCGCGACGCCACGTCGCAGCTGCTACAAATTACAATGAACCTGTTTGTACATATAATGTCAAGGGACGGGTTTCAGGCGGATGAAAATAAATCCTTGGATTTGTTTCCTTTTCACTAGAATAAGGGAGAAAGATTTTCACTAAAAAAAGAGATTTCCGAAATGGTTGACATTTTTACACAACTCTTTCCTGATTCTGCCATCACTATCAATTAAAACGCAGTTTTTGAACTGAAACTGCCGCATTGAGACGTGCGTGTGTGCGGTGAGGCGTAAATACATCGAACAACTGATTTACGCCAGGCGCTCACTGCGCTGCGGCACTACCGGGGGATGTGGGGGTTTTTGGGTCTCGTAAACAACTGACGTTCGTTTTTCGGGTGTGGTAGGAAACAATTGTTATAATATAATCGAACCTGACCAAACCTTTACAGTAATTACAGGGGTGGGGGTGGAATCTGCCCCTGACGGATTTTCTCTAACTCAAAAACCATAATATATATCGACATGAAGCTTACGTACCTTATGCTGCATCAACTACACGTCTTCCTATACAATTTCGCTGAAATTCATGCAGTACTTTGGGAGATAATGACGTTTTAATGCCGCAGCGCAGCGACCGCCTAGCGTAAATCGGTTGTCCGATGTATATACACGTGCGTGAGGTTCTATCAAGGCCATGGTTCTTTGTGGTGCGCAGGGGGTGTCATCCCGGGATTCCCCATGTATCGGCTGCCGAGCGGCTCAGCATTAGCGAGGACGTCACTGGTGCTCTGGTCCAGTCGTGGCCAGCCCCGTCGCCGCAGCTGCGCTTTCGAGCGTTTTGCGGTCTTTTGACGGGTGTTGTCGAGAGCGGCAATTTGAAGTCGTCGCCGTTAGATAAGTAAGCTATGTTTCAAACTATATTTTGAAATATTTTGTTTTTTGTATGCGTTTTGTTCAGCATATCTTGAACGTTAAGCCAAAACAATGCCATTTGCAACATTTCCAGGTACAACGTATAGCCGTCTCACCCCTCAGCCAGACTAGAGCAGCGTATAGCCTTCTTGCCCCTCAGCAAGACCAGGGCAGCGTATGGCCGTTTCCTCCCTCAGCCGGACCGGGGCAGCGTATGGCCGTCTCACCCCTCAGTCGGACCGGGGCAGCGAACGGCCGTCTCGCCCGTCAGCCGGACCGGGCCAGCGTACGGCCGTCTCACCCCTCAGCAGGACCGGGGCAGCGTACGGCCGTCTTGCCCCTCAGCCGGACCGGTGCAGCATATGGCCGTCTTGCCCCTCAGCCAGACCGGGGCAACGTGTCCGTCTCGCCCCTCAGCCGGACCGGTGCAGCATATGCCCGTCTCGCCCTCAGCCAGACCGGGGCAGCGTGTGGCCGTCTCGCCCCTCAGCCAGACCGGGGCTGCCTATGGCCGCCCCCCCCCCCCCCCTTAGCCGGACCGGGGCAGCGTATGGCCGTCTCACCCCTCAGTCAGACCGGTGCAGTGTATGGCCATCTCCCCCCCCCCCCTCCTCCCCTCAGTCGGACCGGGGCAGCGTATGGTCGTCTCACCCCTCAGTCAGACCGTTGCAGTGTATGGCCGTCTCGCCAGTCGCCCATCACACATACCGGGGCAGCGAATGGACGTCTCCCCCTCAGCATGAATTAAGGGAGGGATAATTATCCGCGGCAAACGTAATCTTAAATAGGATCGTACCTTAGGCGCAACTATCCGTATCCCGTTCGAAATATTCGCTCCGCACCGAGCCGTATGCGGCGACAGCCGAGTCGGACAAGAGCACCAGTGACGTCACACTAATCTTCCGCGATTGGGGCGCTAAAATCCCGGATGACTACCTCTCTTATATGGCCTTGGTCTGTATCTCCGTGGACGATTGAAAGCTGAAAGCAGGGGGGGGTGTCATCCCGGGATTCCCTATGTATCTGCTGCCGAGCGGCGCAGCATTAGCGACGACGTCACTGGTGCTCTGGTCCAGTCATGGCCAGCCCCGTCGCCGCAGCTGCGCTTTCGAGCGTTTTGCGGTCTTTTGACGGGTGTTGACGAGAGCGGCAATTTGAAGTCGTCGCCGTTAGACAAGTAAGTTATGTTGCAAGTCTATATTTTGATTTTTTTAAAGTTTGTTTTTAGCATATCTTGAACATTAAGCCAAAACTATGCCATTTGAAAACATTTCCCGGTACGTTTCCCGGTTTCCCGGTATGGCCGTCTCACCCTCAGCCAGACCAGGGCAGCGTATGGCCGGCTCACCCATCAGCCAGACCGGGGCAGCGTATGTCCGTCTCGTCCCTCAGCCAGATCAGGGCAGCGTATGACCGTCTCCTCCCTCAGCCGGACCAGGGCTGAGAGAGGGTATGACCGTCTCATCCCTCATTCGGACCGGGGCAGCGAACGACCGTCTCGCCCATCAGCCGGACCGGGGCAGCGTACGGCCGTCTCACCCCTCAGCAGGACCGGGGCAGCGTACGGCCGTCTTACCCCTCAGCCGGACCGGGGCAGCGTACGGCCGTCTCGCCCTTCAGCCGGACCAGTGTAGAATATGGCCGTCTCGCCCCTCAGCGAGACCGGGGCAGCGTGTGGCCGTCTCGCCACTCAGCCGGACCGGTGCAGCGTATAGCCGTTTCACCCCTCAGCCAGACCGGGGCAGAGTACGGCCGTCTCGCCCCTCAGCCGGACCAGTGCAGCATATGGCCGTCTCGCCCCTCAGCCAGACCGGGGCAGCGTATGCCCGTCCCCCCCCCCCCCCCCCATTAGCCGGACCGGTGCAGTGCATGGCCGTCTCGCCAGTCGCCCATCACGCATACCGGGGCAGCGTATGGCTGTCTCCCCCTCAGCATGAATTAAGGAAGGGATAATTATCCGCGGTAAACTTAATCTTAAATAGGATCGTATCTTAGGCGCAACTATCCGTATCCCGTTCGAAATATTCGCACCGCACCGAGCCGCGTGCGGCGACAGCCGAGTCAGACCACCACCAGTGACGTCACGCTAATGTTTGTGATTGGGGCGCTAAAATCCCCGGATGACTACCTCTCTCATACGGCCCATTTATTATGGTCGTATTTGATCTACCGTGATACGGCCTTGGTCAAGGCTGCTTTCCTGACCATAACCTGATAAATAAATAATTAATATACAGAATGGAAGTAGACATAAGACTAGCTGCGGAAAGGCCATGTCAAGAAGAAGCAGCCCGAGAGCCTGATCATTTGGTTACACCAGGTGATACAGTGACAGGTGATGCAGGATTTATGAGGTATGTATCTATTGCATGCTAATTGTTAAAAACATGTGTATGGCTCTGCATCTGTTGGTCAGCTCCTCCACAGTGCTACAAGTTTCACATTAATTATATTTGTATCTATGTTGATGTCAATGTCATCTGTTAATTGGGACATAGTGCTCACGAGTCTCGGGCCATGTCTGTTTTGTTACTTTAGGTAGATGGTAAACTACCATTATGTTGGACATGTCAATATAAAGTTATCAGACTTCATGCTGATAGTGGTGTATTGGTGCTTTATAGCATCTAAATGACCAGTAGCAGGGAAAAACTGGTAACTTGACATTGACATGACCAGTGGCAGATCTACAGTTGGGCAAAATGGGCAATTGCCTCCCAACCGCCTGAAATCCGCACAAAATTGACACATTTCCTTATAAGAAGACAATCTAAGCAATTTTTACTAAGGAAAGTTTGCTTTTTTAACCCTCGCCCTACAGGAGCTTTTTTCGGTAATAGTTCAGTAATTCGCCTCCCTAGGTTAAGGTTCTTCTTGAGGCCTGTAATAGAAGAAGGGTCCTTCTTCTATTAGGGAATAGAAATCTTCTATTATTCTATGCTTCTTCTATTACTGTCAGCCGACTGCCGGCAGTCAGCTGACAGTATTATTATGACACTTTGAAAAGTGTACCAGTAATACCAACACCATGACTTCTCACATCACCAATAATAACTTAATAAAACCTAACCTAACCTTACAGCAATTACTGTTGCAGGGAGCCACGTTTATAACGCTCAGCTCACATTCACTCTGCAGCCTACCGGGGGGGGGGGGAGGGGGGGGGGCTGTCGCCTGTCACCACCCAGACTATCTCATAGACAAAACCAAACCCTACAGCGTAAAGAAGTTGTCTGATGCATTTAGGCCTAGCCTATTAATAATAACAGCTTTGTTGGAAAAATATGGAAATGTTGCTGTGATGTCAAGATGTCACAGATAAATGTATTTTTTGGTGACGTCATAGCTTTGGTATTACTGTTATACTTTTCTGTCTGTCATAATAATACTATCTTCTTCTATTATGGACCTCAAGAACACCAAAAAATAGTGAGGTGAATTACTGAACTATTACCCTTTTTCACCTTCACCCTATGTGGGAGGGGGCTGGCAGGCCTGTTTACTTCCAGACCAAGCAACTTAGAGCAATGCAGTAAGAACCAGCATGTTGCCTGCCATGAGAGGAATCTAACTATGCGATTTTTAGGCTCCAGGCCAACAGGTGACCTTCCAGGTCAAGTGAATGACCTAAGATCGACCACATAAAAAAATAGTAATAAGCATAGCGCTTAGTATAACTTCCAAACGGAGAGAGATAGAGAGACACTGTCAACGGGAACGTGTTGCCTGTCATAAGGAGAATCCAAAGGCAACCTATTTTGAGCATCTAGGTCAACTGGTGACCTTTAGGGTCACCAGTTGACCTTGACGAAAAGGTCATAGGTCACGATCTATTAGTTGCATACACTTCAAATTTTGATAGGGTACATATAATTGTTGTAAACTCAGCTACTGAAAATTTCAGCATGATGCGCTGCATGTGTAAGAAGTTATTCAAGAAAAACCTCTGGGCAGGGCCTGTGAGGCCCCTCCCCGTACTCCGTAGGGCGAGGGTTAACCCTTGCCAGTGCGGGGTGGATGCCACCCCTCCTCGGTTTTTTGGTAATAGCTCTCATAAATATAAACCGATTGCGATGAAACTTTCAGTGCCCTACTTTTCAACAATTTGACACATGAAAATTTTGAACTTGTAGGTCACATGACCCGTGACCAGTGTTGGATTTTTCATTTCAAGACCTCGTCCCGGAGAGTAAAAATCCATAGGTTGAGAGTAAAATTGTATTGTCAGGCAAGTTAAGATTTTCATTGTTGTTTTAATTATTTGAATTGGAAAGTAAAAATCCTGATTTGTAATAGATATTAAATCCTTGTGAGGAAAATTGAATTATATTTTAACCACAATGTCGGTAAGATCAGGCGAAAAGAGAGCAAATTTCCTGAACAAATATGAAGAGAGCAAAATTCTTTGGACCTAAAAGGTCCAGAAAATGGCCCAAATTCCAAGGCTGCCCGTGACCTATGACCTGTTTTTCAAGGTCATGCCGGGCACAACTGGCATCCCGTAGTATTGATCCTTGTAACTTGTGCAGTTTCCGAGTGTTTGTTGTTCAGGAGCATATGCACAGGTGTTTCCAGGTGACAGCTGTGGTTTCCATTGAGATTGTGACCTCTGATGACCTCATATTACCTTTTTGTGTTCTGGCAGTTTCTAGGATATTTTGTGATGCTGATTTCAAATACGGGATCCATTTTACATAATTATATGTTTCACTGGGGTCATGCGCCCCTTGAGGTCAACTGAGGTCACTGACCTCAAATGACCTGACATGACCTTTTTGCAATTTGGCAGTTTGTAGGACATTTTTTTACGCTTATTTCAAATTTGGCACCCATTTAGCATAATTATATGCTCATTCGCAATTCTAGCTCTATTAAATTCAATTTATACACATTTACAATTTGGTTGACTTTTGGGTCATTGACATGACCTCAGATCACCGACCTCAGATCACCGAATGATCTAGGACTTAAAATCGGGTGTTAAAATCGGGTGCTTTCTCTCGTGACAAGCAACACGCTCGTTTCTTAATCGAAGCTCTAGCTCAATTCGGGGCGAATTGCTAGCCCCCCCCCCCCCCCCCATGCAGGGTGCACTGATCGGACGCTGCACGGGCGAGGGTTAAATCAGCAATCAATGCATAAGCAAGCGAAATCCGACGAGTTTTCAGAATTGTGCGATACTTTTTTGGATTTTGCCCCCCAAACTCCCGTTCTGGATCCGCCCATGGACATGACCAACATTATGGTAGTTTACTCGGTAATAGTTCAGTAATTTATCTCGAATTTATCTCTCCAGTTAATGGTGTTCTTGAGGTCCCTAATAGAAGAAGAGAGTATGATTACGCAGACAGAAAAGTCCACCAGTAATACCAATGCTATGACGTCACCAAAAACAATACGTAATCAAACCTGACCTAACCTTTACAGCAATTACAGGCGCAGGGACCCACGTTTAGAACGCTCCGCTCGCTGCACTGCTGCCCTACTGGGGAGGGGGGGGGGGGGGTTGGCTGTCCCCCCGGACCCAGGGCGTATCTTAACAGTAACTGGGGTGACAGTTGCCACCCCAGTCATGAAGAATGCCACCCCAGTGACGACACTTTGCCACCCCAGTTAAGATGCTGAAACGCCCCTCTCGGCGATAAAGTAAGAGCAGATGAGGCATCAAAGAACGCCAGTCCAAATTAAAATACCGTCTATTTCAGCAGGGGCGCAACCACCTATACGGACAGTACGGAATGTCCGTACCGTTTTTGACGGGCGCCGGAGGAGCCACGGGTCACCCCCGGACCATTTGTTTTGCAATTAGCACCGCCAACAGGACAGGCACCAGTGGCGTACAGAGTATACGGTCATTCAGGGCATGACCTGGTCCTTTGGAGCCGAGGCGCCCATGCAAAGCTGGCGCCCCTCCGATCAGTAACGGCGCCCCTCCGGCCCGTGACGGCGCCCCTCCGGCCAGTGACGGCGCTCCTCCGGTTAGTGACGGCGCCCCTCCGGCTAGTGACGGCGCCCCCTCCGGCTAGTGACGGCGCCCCCTCCGGATAGTGACGGCGCCCCTCCGGCTAGTGACGGCTCCCCCTCCGGCTAGTGACGGTGCCCCTCCGCCCAGGGACGGCGCCCCTCCGGCCAGTGAAAGCGCCCCTCCGGCCAGTGAAAGCGCCCCTCCGGCCAGTGAAAGCGCCCCTCCGACCAGTGACGGCGCCCCTCCGGCTAGTGACGGTGCCCATCTGGCCAGTGACGGCGCCCATCTGGCCAGTAAAGGCGCCCCTCCGGCCAGTGACGGTGCTCCTCCGGACAGTGATGGCGCCCCTCCGGCCAGTGAAGGTGCCCTCCGACCAGTGACGGTGCCCCTCCGACCAGTGACGGTGCCCCTCCGGCTATTGATAGCGCCCCGCCGGTCAGTGACCGCGCCTCTCCGGCGAGTGACGGCGCCCCTCCGGACAGTGACAGCGCCTCTCCCGCCAGTGACCGCGCCCCCTCCGGCGAGTGACGGCGTCCCTCCGACTAGTGACTGCCCCTCTTCGGACAGTGACAGCGCCCCTCCGGCCAGTGACGGCGCCCCCTCCGGTCAGTGACGGCGCGCCTCCGGCCAGTGACGGCGCCCCTCCGACTAGTGACTGCCCCTCTCCGCCCGTGACGGCGCCCGTGGCCAGTGACGGTGCCCCTCTGGCTAGTGACGGGGGGGGGGGGGGGGCGCCTTTCCTTCCGCACGGTGCGGAAGGAGAGGCTGACGCTTTGTTTTGCAATTAGCACCGCGAACAGGACAGGCACCAGTGGCGTACAGAGTATACGACAATTAGCTCTCCTAGAAGTAAATGGCGACTTAGGAACAGGATAGACGCCACTAGAAGCAAATGCCGCCCCCATGGAACAGAACCCCCGGACAATATGCAAATGCCGCCTCCCACGGGTAAAACAGGCTCCCTCTAAATTAGGCAAATGCCCATTAGACCACGTCGTAATTTGCTGAATTCAGATTTCAGATCTGGCGGTGTGATTTTTTTATGTCTTTGTATGTTCTTAACAGGATATTTTTTTTAAAATATAAAATGTATCCTACCGGGTTTTGTGAGTTGTAAACCATTGCAAACGCCGTTGAAGTCTCCCGTTGTAAACGTATTGGTGTTATCGTCCGGTAAAACACTTCTTATATTGTTATTATTCTTCGTCATTTTACGGATCGGAAAGTACAGTGGGTGACTTAAAGAGTACATTTAAATTATGTTAGGGTTTTGTAAAAGTGTAGGCAAAGGTTATTTGGCATACGGGCTTAAGTGGTGGGTTTTGGTGGCGCCTTTTTTGCACTTGGCCAAAGCGCCTATCTACCTAATTAACCCGCGAGTCACTGGGGGGGGGGGGGGCTTTTTTTAGCCCCCCCCCCCCCCCTTAGGAATATTAGGCATATCTCAATAACTAATGCAGATATCGACGCCAAACTTTCAGTACCTATCCGGGCATCATGTTCACACATTATAAGAACAAAATAAAAAATTCGTCAGAATTGATTTGAGATATAGTGAATTTAGTGACGTCACTAAACACGATTTTGACACCAAAATCGGCTAAATTTTGCCAGGCCCTACAAATGCCGCATATGAAGCAAAATGCAATCGAAAAACGCTAAAAGGTAGAACATTGCAAGGGCTACAAACCGGCTATCTCGAAATTTCGAAACATTTGGGTTTTGACCCAATTTTTTTAAAAAAAAAACTTTTTTTGAAAAATGCTCACAAAATCAAATTTGTCAAAAATATTGAAAAAAACCGGAATATATATCAGATAACAACATATGGGCAACTACCATACCAAATTTCAAAATTATATCATCTTTTTTTACTTTCATGACAAAGTATGGGTAAATCATGACGTCAGATTTTGAAATTGCGTTTTTTGGATTTTATTGACCGGATACAGACAAATAAATGCCAGCACTGTTTTCTTGAGATAAATCTGATATAGAAACATGCCTTTTATTTCGATTTATCAATTTCAAATTTTGACCTTCAGTGACCTGAACTTGACCTGAACTTGACACTAACTTCACGTACATGAAGTCAGGTGGTAAAATGACTTCTACTATCGAATTATACGCGTAAAAGCATCCATAAACCATGTGCTGCATGACTTTCGTAGATATTTTGTGTGTAGTAACCTTTTGTGACCTGACCTTGACCTTGCTCTTTTCCAACAATCTCACTTTAGCTCATGTGGGATATGTATCATACCTTTGACATCACTTTGGGTGATTATAGGCGTAATCGAAGGCCATGGATGGCAAGTATTGTCCATAAACTCAAATACCTCGATTTTGACGTTTGACTTGACCGTGACCTGAAATGTGACCTTAATTTGATTTTTTTAAGTTTGCGTTAGGCTTCTCTCATTGAGCGCTTTCGAATGCCGCCTTGCGCGTCCCGCTGCGATCATTGGTTCTGAAGATACCAGGGGGGGGGGGGGGCTAAAAAAAACAGTGAGTCGTGTTACAGAATATACCCCAGTGACTGTCGGGTTAAGAATATTTTAACACATTAACTGGCGGAAATTGAACACAATATTAAATCGGAACTCCTTTGGATTGGAACTTATACAATGTTGGCAATTGCATTGTCGCCTAGCGCATCATTCAGCGATGTATTGGAATACAAATCGCGAGTGTATGCACTCCAAGCGTTCGCAGATGTCGTTGGGAGACAGACGCGTTTTACGCTCAGTGGAACGTTGCAGTGGTTGCGCACAGGGTGTTCCGATCCGGTCAAATGATGGCTGTAGGAAGTGTAGCAGTGGCCGATGCGATGTCTAGTCAGCGCTACCTGACAGCGCTACCTGATGTCTAGTCAATTCTACTGAGCCTGCCGCTGGGACGCGGGGTGGTTGAGAGAGAGAGAGAAAGAGAGAGAGAGAGAGAGAGAGAGAGAGAGAGAGAGAGAGAGAGAGAGAGAGAGAGAGAGAGAGAGAGAGAGAGAGAGAGAGAGAGAGAGAGAGAGGAGAGAGAGAGAGAGAGAGAGAGAGAGAGAGAGAGAGAGAGAGAGAGGGGGGGGGAGGGAGAGAGAGAGAGAGAAGCATCAAGCCTGGCTCGTTCCGTCCATTGTGCGTCCATTGTATTCGACAAAGTGTTGAACGGTACGAAATCTCTCGTTGGTGTGCACCACACGTGGGTGCCCACGCATGGCAGGATTTTCGACTAGCCACTAGCTGGACTGATCTGGGCAATTCGCCAGAGTCCCTCTTGGACCCTCGTGTCTCATGTCGAATGGCATGACTAGATGCAGCATTCCGGCATCGGTCTGGAAAGCTTACCCACACGACGCACCTGCCGAGTAGAGCCCTGGTGTGGATGAGAAGCGTTTCTTACCCATCCGCAAGAAGGCTGCTTTGCGTGAATTCCGAAAAGCACCAGTAGCTAGTCGCACCCACGTGTGGTGCACACCAACGAGAGATTTCGTACCGTTCAACGCTTTGTCGAATACAATGGACGCACAATGGACGGAACGAGCTAGCTTGACACTGCTCTCCCTCCACCGCCCACGTCCCAGCATTGACAGATATGTAGCGGCAGACGCAGTAGAATTGAGGTGGTAGCGCTGACTAGACATCGCATCGGCCACTGTTACACTTCCTACAGCCATCATTTGACCGGATCGGAACACCCTGTGCGCAAACACTTCAACGTTCCACTGAGCGTAAAACGCGTCTATCTCCCAACGACATCTGCGAACGCTTGGAATGCATAAACTCGCGATTTTTATCCCAAGACATCGCTCGATGATGCGCTAGACGACAATGTAACTGCCAACAATGAACAAGTTCCAATCCAAAGGAGTTCCGATTTAATATTGTGTTCAATTTCCGCCAGTTACTGGGCTAAAATATCCTTAATTAGGTAGATAGGTGCTTTGGCCTAAGTGCAAAAAAGTGCCACCAAAACCCACCACTTAAGCCCGTATGACTGCCAAATAACCTTGCCTACACTTTTAGAAACCCTAAAAGAACTTAAATGTACTCTTTAAAGGGAGTGTACCTACTCACATCGCTTAGTTGGGGTTGTTGACACTGGTCTATAGAACACAATTGTCTGAATTGAACCATTACATAATTTCTCCAGATTCAACATAGTTGCTGAGATATTCAAAGACTCCAGGAATTTGCTTGGGAGCAAAAAGTTATCGGGTAGACTCCAGATGGCTTCCCGCTACTAAAAGCACTGCAACTATCGATTACACTGCTAGCATATCGTTAGCACCGGCCAATAGCAATTCGACCAAACAGCTCGTGCGCGCTGATAGTAGCTGCCGAGCAACAGAACCTGGGCGGCCATCATGCTTTTCGACGGTTTGTTTACATTTAACCAGACTGGTTATTACATTTGTATGCGATGTTCGGGCTCGCACTAAGAGCTGACGTTTTCGCAGCAGTTGGCCGCGAGGGACCGCTAGTGAGCCATGGTGTTTACCCTGACTCAATAGCGGTCCCTGGCGGCCTGGAGCTGCGAAAACTCCAGCTTTTAGTGCGAGCTATCTCGTTGGTAGTTGTGTTATCGTGGTTTTAGTTTGGTAATTGGTATCGTCCTTCCAGTAACTTGACAATCCTGGCTGATTGCGTTGACAAATCTTCATACGAACGATAACGGTCATTTGTGGAAATGCCGAATCAGTGCTGCGCCCGTGGGTACAAAACGCGTGCAGATGACGACGAAGAAGCATCTCGATCGCTGCACCGCCCACTGGTACGTGTTGACATACGGTTTTGACTGATAGTTGTTTGAATAAAAATAATTATTGAACACCAAAGCCTTTTGGCTATTATAATGTATTTTAAATATTAGGTCAATGTAAGGTAGTATTCGTCATTGGCAAAGGCCGTCTTAAGGTTATTCAGTAACCTGATTCGGATTCTTAACACAATAAATATGAAAAACCAATGGTTCAAAATGTTTGTAGGCATTTAAGTCTATTTTCCAATTAATTAGTAACATTAACATGAGATATAGACATAACTGCAACTAATCAGATTTGTAACCTGAAAATGGACTATGATTGAAACTCTGGTATTAGCTCAGTAATTCACCTCGCCAGTTTATGGTGTTCTTGAGGTCCTTAATAGAAAAAGAGTAGTCTGCTGACTAATATTATGAGACTGAACAGTGGGTTATCTTTCTTGTAGAGGTTAATTTTCCATTGGGTCTGCAGTGCTGGAATATTTGTATCTTTGCACTTCGCTGAGATGCAAAGATAAAAAGGTTTAATACATGTTCAACGATAAAGTGAAATAATGTGTTATCTTTGCATCCCTCTGAGATACAAGATATGGTCATGTGAGTTCCGACTAAAAATCAAGTACTGAACTGAACTGGACTGAATCAACCTCTAGTGGAAAATATATATAATTATTCATGTCTCCCTTGTGGAAGATAAGAAATATTTTCCGCGCGTGTTCCTAGAAAACCACGCTCCTTCTTTGCTCTGTTTTTCAGTCACACGCTTGGAAAAGATATTCTTATCTTCCACTCGGAGTCATGAAGAATCCTCTATACTGTCTGTCTACGAGATGGTCTGGGGGGGGGGGTCCAGGGGGGCGACAGCCCACTCAGTGAGTTCCACAGCACAGCGAGCGAATGCGAGCAAAACATGGGTCCCTATGACCGTAATTGCTGTAAAGGTTAGGTCAGGTTTTATTATGTATAGTTTTTGGTGACGTCATAGTTTTGGTATTACTGGGACGCTTCATAATAATACTTCATAATAATAATACTCTCTTCTTTTTTATGGACCTCAAGAAACCCATTAACTGGGGAGGTGAATTACTTAACTAAAATCTGAAACTGCACAGAAACTCGTCCCTTATGTCATTAGTGTAATTATGTCATTGTCATGTTGTGTTATGTCATTAGTGTAACGCTTCAGTTTTATAATTATTTTTGTCTCAACGATCATTCTTCAAAAGAGAGCTATTAGATATTATAATTGTTTTGTAATGGTTATTTTTGATAGATAGATCACTAAATAAATATATTGAATTATTTTTGACTTTTGAACACAAAAATGGGCTTTCATGCTCGGTCCAGACTGGTTACTGATTATACTTTTTTGGCACGGTTCAATCACAATTCATTTTGGAACCTGAATGATTAAATCACTGTTTAATTCATGGAACAATTTTTTGTGTGAATTGATTAAATCAATGCATCAAAAAATGTGCATTTATATATGTTCTGTATTTCAGGGTGCCAGGGCAGACAGCCAGCTGTTGGCTGCCTCGATGGCAGCATGCATATTGAAGGAGCCAATGTGTGTGTGTGCTTCAGGCACTTTGCGGCTCATGATTATGAGTCGGGCTCACATGTTAAGTTGAAGAAGTCTGCCATCCCATCACTGGTACGTGTCGATCCTTACCGCTCATGTATTAAAGTAGGCGCTTAACTTTGATAAACTTTGCCTTGTCAAGGAATACACACATTTTGGCAGCACAATTTCTTTGAAAATAATTGTAACAGCTTACCATTTGGGCCAAATTTAGTTTACACTTTATTGACTAGCATCAGGGGCGGATCCAGGGGGCAATGGGGCACATGCCCCACGAAACGTCTGAGGATGGCCCCCTCTGTGTGGACGGTTGGGCCTGGGTCCATCCGTGTCTGAGGACCTGAGGGCCCCTTGCCAAGCCCGGGGCACAGCCATGACTGAGAAGGCCCTTTCCAGGCCTTTGATGGCCCAACACTGGTCTGAAAGGGCCCTCGCTGGGCCTGAGAGGGCATTTACCAAGCTTAGAGGCCTTATGACAGTCCAAGGGGCCCTTACCAGGCTAAGGGAGCACACAGCTGGTTTGAGAGGGCCCTTCCCAGGTCTGCACGTGCTGGTGGTCCTCTCAGACCAGCATAGGGCGCTCTCAAGTCTTGCAAGGGACCTACAAGACTGACATAGGGCCCTCTCAGACTTGACGAGGGCCTTCTCATACCTGAAAATACACTCTCAGACCGATTGGAGGCCCTTTCAGCTGGCAAAAATGCTCGGGCCCCTTGCAGCTCGTGGGCCCTTTGACGTCTGATGTGCCCCCACCCCCATTGTCTTTCCTGGATCCGCCGCTGACTAGCATGAGAGGTTTTCCAGTGTTGTATGCAAGTGTGTTGGTGAGAAATACAAGAAGAAGTGAAATCAAATATGTCTGTTTAATTTTGCTTCAGTATTACTGCTTACAAATGCATATTTCTCAAGCATTTCAAAGTACATTACTGGTACATACTGGGTTCCAGTGGTCCAAGCATAGCACGACTTAATATTTCCTGACACTGTTTATGTCCGTTCATGTGATTTGAATTCTACTATAACATAATGAATAATCGAGTAAATTGTAAAATACACCATTCAGTATCTAATGGCATTATATCATTCCTATTTCCACATTTCATGACCTGAGTGACATTGCCTTTCCAGCACCTTCCTGACATGGCTCCGGAGCCTGCAGACGGTCCATCAGCTCGGGTAACCAGTGGCAGCAGTGAAACTCGGCTGAAGAGGAGCGGCACACACGTGCTGGGTGTCACGGTACAGCTGCAGTTGTTGGGCGCGCGCAACCGGCCGGCGCGGCTGAAGAGGAGCGACCTGATCTCTGTCTGTGTGTGGCCTGCAGGAAGACGCTGTTACTGTCTGACCTCTGACCTGACCTCCGTGTATGGCCTGCAGGGAGACGCGGTTGCTATCTGACCTAACCCGACCTCTGTCTTTGTGTGGCTTGCAGGGAGACATGGTTGCCGTCTGACCTCCGATCTGACATCTGTCTGTGTGACCCAAGGGGAGAAATGGCTGCTGTTTGACCTGACATGCCTGAGCTCTATGCAGGGGCGTCGGTTTGCGGGGGGGGGGGTCTGGCTGGGCTGCCTCCAGATGGAGGAGCAGGATTTTGACAGCCCATTGAGAGTGAGGTAAGGGGAGGGGGGTAAACACCTAGCTGCCCCCCGTCTCAAAATGTGGCAGCACCCTTGCGTGCGTGTGTGTGTGTGCCCTGCTTTGAGATGCTGCCTGATCTGACCCGACCTCCAGCTTGACCTCTGACTCGACCTCCGGCTTGAACTCTGGCCCGACCTCTGACATGACATCTGACCCGACCTCTGACATGACATCAGACCCAACCTCTGACCCGACCTCTGACCCGACATCTGACCCGACCTCTGACCCGTCCTCTGACCCGACCTCTGACCCGACCTCTGACATGACATCTGACCCGACCTCTGACATGACAGCTGACCTGACCTCACTGTGCGTGACATGCAGGGGGTGACATGCAGGGGGGCCACTAGTTGTCATCTGACCTCTGACCTGACCTCTGTCTGTGTGTGACCTGGAAGGAGACACGGCTGCTATCTGACATCTGGTCCGACCTCTGGCATGATATCTCACCTGGCCTCACGGTGCGTGTCGTGACATGCCGGGACGCTGTTTGCCATCTGACCCCTGCCCTGACCTCTGTCTGTGAGTGGCTTGCAGGGAGACACGGCTTCCGTCTGACCTCTGATCTGACCTTTGCCTGTGTGACCCAAGGGGAGAAATGGCTGCTGTTTTACCTCTCACTCGCCTGAACTCTGTGCAGGGGCGTCGCCCCCCCCCCCCCCCCGGGGGGGGGGTAGATTAGCAGGATTTTAACAATCCAATGAAAGTGAGATAGAGATGGGGAACACCTGCCTGCCCTGCCCCCGTCTCACAATATTGTGGCAGCGCCCTTGCATCTGTGTCTTGTGTGCCCTGCTTGGAAGCACAGCTGCTGCCTGATCTTTGACCTGACTTCTGACCCGACCTCTGACCCGACCTTTGACATGACATCTGACCCGACCTCTGACATGACATCTGACCCGACCTCTGACATGACATCTGACCCGACCTCTGACATGACATCTGACCTAACCTCACTCTGTGCGTGACCTGCAGGGGGACGCTGTTTGACATCTGACTTGACCTCTGTCTGTGTGACCTGGTAGGAGACGCGACTGCTGTCTGACCGCCGCGCTTGTCTTACCTCTGGCAAGACATCTGACCTGACCTCACTCTGTGCGTGACATACAAGGGGACGCTTTTTGCCATCTGACCTCTGACCTGACCTCTGACCTGACCTCTGTCTGTGTGTGACCTGGAAGGAGACACGGCTGCTGTCTGACATTTGGCCCGACCTCTGACATGACATCTGACCTGACCTCACCCTGTGCGTGACATGCAGGGGGACGCTGTTTGCCATTTGACCTCTGACCTGACCTCTATCTGTGAGTGGCCTGCAGGGAGACATAGCTGCCGTCTGACTTCTGATCTGACCTCTGCCTGTGTGACCCAAGGGGAGAAATGGCTGCTTTTGACCTCTGACATGCCTGAACTCTGCGCAGGGGCTTCGCCCCCCCCCCCCCCCCCGCCCGGGGGGGGGGGGGGTTGAGTGCCCCAGATTAACAGGATTTTAACATTAGCCCAATGAAAGTGAGGTAAAGAGGGGGAACACCTGCCTGCCCCCCCCCCCCCCGTCCCAAAATATTGTGGCAGCGCCCTTGCATCTGTCGTGTGTGCCCTGCTTGGAGACACGGCTGCTGCCTGATCTCTGGCCTGATATTTGACCTGACCTCCGGCTTGACTTCTGACCCGACCTCTGACATACATCTGACCTTGACTTCTGACCCGACCTCTGACATACATCTGACCCGACCTCTGACATGACCTCTGACCCGACCTCTGCCATGACCTCTGACCCGACTTCTGCCATGACATCTGACCCGACATCTGACCCGACCTCTGACATGACATCTGACCTAACCTCACTCTGTGCGTGACCTGCAGGGGGTGCTGTTTGACATCTGACCTGACCTCTGTATGTGTGTGACCTGGTAGGAGACGCGACTGCTGTCTGACCGCCGCGCTGGTCTGACCTCTGGCATGACATCTGACCTGACCTCACTATGTTCGTTTCATGCAGGGGACGCTATTTGCTATCTGACCTCTGACCTGACCTCTATCTGTGAGCGGCTTGCAGGGAGACACAGCTGCCGTCTGACCTCTGATCTGACCTCTGTCTGTGTGACCCAAGGGGAGAAATGGCTGCTGTTTGATCTCTAACATGCCTGAACTCTGTGCAGGATCGTAGCGCCCCCCCCCCCCCCCCCCCCCCCCCCCCTCCGGGGCGGGGGGGGGGGAGTGCCCCAGATTAGCAGGATTTTAACATTAGCCCAAAGAAAGTGAGGTAAAGAGGGGGAACACCTGCCTGCCCCCCCCCCCTGTCTCAAAATATTGTGGCAACGCCCTTGCATCTGTCGTGTGTGCCCTGCTTGGAGACGCGGCTGCTGCCTGATATCTGGCCTGATATTTGACCTGACTTCCGGTTTGACCTCTGACACTTCTGACCCGACCTCTGACATAACATCTGACCCAACCTCTGACATGACATCTGACCCGACCTCTGCCATGACATCTGACCCGACCTCTGACATGACATCTGACCCGACCTCTGACATGACATCTGACATGACCTCACTCTGTGCGTGACATACGATGGGATGCTTTTTGCCATCTGACCTCTGGCCTGATCTGTCTGTGAGTGGCTTGCAGGAAGACATGACTGTTGTCTGACCTCTGACCAGCCTGAACTCTGTTCAGGGGCGTCGCCGCCACCGGGGGGGGGGGGGGGGCAATCCCCAGATTAGCATGATTGTAACATTAGCCCAATGATAGTAGGCTAGGGAGGGGGACACCTGGCTGCCCCCGTTTCAAAATTGTGTGGCGGCGCCCTTGCCTCTGTGTGTGCCCTGCTTGGAGACACGGCTGCTGCCTGACCTCTGACCTGACCTCCGGCTTGGATTCTGACCCAACCTCTGGCTTGGCTTCTGACCCGACCTCTGTCTTGATCTCTGACCCGACTTCTGACATGACATCTGACCCGACCTCTGACATGACATCTGACCCGACCTCTTACATGACATCTGACCCGACCTCTGACATGACCTCTGACTGACCCGACCTCTGACATGACATCTGACCTGACCCCACTCTGTGCGTGACCTGCTGGGGGACGCTGTTTGACATCTGGCCTGACCTCTGTCTGTGCGTGACCTGGTAGGAGACGCGACTGCTGTCTAACCGCTGGTCCGACCTCTGGCATGGCATCTGACCCGACCTCTGACATGGCATCTGATCCCACCTCTGACATGACATCTGACCTGACCTCACTCTGTGCGTGACCTGCAGGGGGACGCTGTTTGACATCTGGCCTGACCTCTGTCTGTGCGTGACCTGGTAGGAGACGCGACTGCTGTCTGACCGCTGGTCTGACATCTTTCATGACATCTGACCTGCCCTGTGTCCGTATGTCTATATGACCTGCAGGCATACACGGTTACTGTCTGACTTCTGACCTAACCTCAGTATGTGGCTGTAGTTGGCACAACTTTTGACCTCTGACGTATATCGCACAGTTGATATTAACATGGAGTACTTGTTCGTTTGTTGTACATTTCTAAGGTGCGGAGGAAAAGTGGGATGGTGACATCATTTGCCGTGGAGAATGGAATTGGTCATGTTTGGTAATGTTATTGTTACGTTGCTATTGCTTTTACTTTAAAATGTACGAATGGCTCATCCGTTGACTTTGTTGTGTTTCATAATACAGCCAGAACAAGTAAGCACTGTTTTTATCGGTGTTTGAACTAGGACTTAAGTGACGGTGCCTCTGGTCTAGTTCTAAGACCGCTGTAGCCGAGTTGTGACGCTCATATGTGATGTCCTACTAGACAGTCAATCGAACACGACGTTGACGCTACACGTTGACGCTACACGTAGAAAATTGCAAGGGCTACAAACCAGCTATCTCGAAACTTCGAATTTTGTTGTTTTTGACCCCAAAAATGTAAAAAAAAGAAGTTAAATGCTCACAAAATCAAATTTGTCAAAGATATTGAAAAAACGGAATATATGTCAGATAACGACATATGGGCAACTACCATACCAAATTTCAAAATGATATCTTTTTTGACTGTCATGGCATATAAAGTATGGGTAAATCATGACGTCATATTTTGAAATTGCGTTTTTTGGCTTTTACTGACCGGATGCAGACAAATAAATGCCAGCACTGTTTTTTTTAAAGATAAAACTGATATAGAAACATGCTTTTTTCATTTCGATTTATCAATGTCAAATTTTGACCTTCAGTGACCTGAACTTGACCTGAACTGGACAACATCTTCACGTAAATGAAGTCAGGTTGTTAAATGACTACCACTATCGAATTCTACGCGTAAAAGTATCCATAAAACATGTGCTGCATGACTTTCGTAGATATTTTGTGTGTAGTGACCTTTTGTGACCTGACCTTGACCTTGATCTTTTCCAACAATCTCACTTTAGCTCATGTGGGATATGTATCATACCTTTGACAGCACTTGGGTGATTATAAGCGGAATCGAATGCCATGGATGGCAAGTATTGTCCATAAACTCAAACACCTCGATTTTGACGTTTTACTTGACCGTGACCTGACATGTGACCTTAATTTGACATTAAGTTTGCGTTAGGTTTATCTCATTGAGCGCTTTCGAATGCCGCCTTGCGCGTCCCGCTGCGATTATTGGTTCTGAAGATACCAGGGGGCTAAAAAAGCCCCCCCCCCCCCCCCCCCCCGTGAGTCGTGTTACAGAATATACCCCAGTGACTGCCGGGTTAATGAAGCTTGTAACTTGCATTAACGTTAAAGGCGTAAAGGCTGCGTAAAACCATTTATTCATCGTAACAATCATTTTGAACGATAAACAAAGACTCGCCCGGCTGTCGTGACATTCCCGGCTGGGCGAGTCACCGCCGCTGTCAAGCGAGCCACCGCCGCTACCACTGATGTTCCATTACAGCATCTCAGTACGCCCTCCCGCCAGCGAGTTACGGAACAACCGACGCAGACAACAACAAAACAAGGAAGTCTGAAGGCAGTGAATACTGAACACAATATAAGATTGGCACTGTTCTGTGACAACAAAAAAAATAGCAACCCACCACAAAGGAGAATGAAGACAGAAATATCCCACTAAAACACAGTAACACTGTCCTTTGCTACTGGTGTCTTAAAGGAAATAGTTCACCTTCAACATTAGTTTTAAACTGAGATAGCAGTTTTGTAGCCCGTGTTTTGGGAAACCCCTATCTGCAAGTTTTCTTGACTGAAAAGACTCCAGCCGAATATATGTATATATATATATATATATATATATATATATATATATATATATATATATATATATATATATATATATATATATATATATATATATATATATATATATATATATATATATATATATATATATATATATATATATATATATATATATATATATATATATATATATATATATATATATATATATATATATATATATATATATATATATATATATATATATATATATATATATATATATATATATATATATATATATATATATATATATATATATATATATATATATATATATATATATATATATATATATATATATATATATATATATATATATATATATATATATATATATATATATATATATATATATATATATATATATATATATATATATATATATATATATATATATATTTGGCGAAGGAATGCGGTGCTGGCGAAATAATGTTGTACTGGTTCTAGCCCGGGCAGAGGCTATACCATGAACCAATCAGCTTGCAGCTGGTGCTAGCAAGCGAACCGCCGGCCGCCGGTTGGCGGTTTCCTCCAATGCGAGTCTATCCTTACGCGACTACTTTCGAATCTGATTGGCTGAACCATTTTGTTTACATTCGCGTGCCGTCAGAACTCTGACTCAGAGAGTATGCATATAGTTTTGATAAACAATACAAATTTACGGCCTTCTGTCCTGAATCGGCGCGATATAAGGCCATTTTTGACAATATAAAAATAAATTGTATTAAAAAATATCAAATCGTGTTTGGTAAAAAAATCCCAGGTGAACTATTTCCTTTAAACGAGGAAAGTACACCATTGTTGAAATATTGCTTTCCCATTTTCACCCCCCCAAAAAATAACCAGAGGTGGGGAAAATCGCCCCCTCCCATTCCAATGCCAATTATATTAAATTATATATTGAAGATGTCCATTTTTGTGATATTCACTTCATGTAAGTGCCCACCAGTTGCAATAAAAAGACCATAGACACATGCTGTTGAAACTTGAAATGCATCTAAATCAGTGTTACCAGCTTTACGGTTCTCCATAAACTTGCACTCCTCTTCTTAGTTAGTCATCCAAGAGTCATCTTTCCTCACTGCTTATATTTGTTTTGTATACAACCACAGCTCTATGATACCAGTAACACTGCAGCCAAGGCCATTGCAGCCATCACCCCAAACTTGTGCAATATGTACCTACATGTATTGAATAGGTGGTGGAGTAGTGTGATTGTATGCCATCTTGTATTGACAATATAAGCAGACTGGTTATTGATTCAACTTTTTAACGATTCAATCACAATTCATTTCATCTTTGGGACCTGAATTATTAAATCACCATTTGATTCATGTTTTTTTTAATCTATTTTTTTCAGATTCAAAGAATAAAAAAATATGTTAATTGATTTACATTTGATTCAACATTAAAATATATATGACATTTAAGTTATATCAACATTTAAATATATAAACAACTGAGGGAGAGAATCTCGCTAAGGAGCTGGGTATCATTTGGATCAGTGAGGCCAAGTGGCCTTTCTAAATTCTGCACGTTTATAAGTATAAGTATGTATAAGTATTACATATATATATATATATATATATATATATATATATATATATATATATATATATATATATATATATATATACATGTTGAATTTATGTCAAATGAATAAAAATGGAAACATACCTACATATGTGTGGTCATTAACCCGCGAGTCACTGGGGGGCTTTTTTTTAGCCCCCCCCCCCCCCCCCCCCCTTAGGAATATTAGGAATATTTCAATCACTAATGCAGATATCGACGCCAAACTTTCCTTTTAAGAAAGAAACCTTTTAAGAAAAAAATGAAAAAATCGTCAGATTTTTTAAAAAGATATAGTGAATTTAGTGACGTCACTAAACACGATTTTGACACCAAAATCGACTAAACTTTGCCAGGCCGTACAAATGCCGCATTTGAAGCAAAATGCGATCGAAAAACGTTAAAAGGTAGAAAATTGCTAGGGCTATAAACCAGCTATCTCGAAATTTCGAAAATGTTGGTTTTTGACCCAAAAAAAAATCAAATTTCAAAATGATATAATCTTTTTTGACTGTCATGGCATATAAAGTATGGGTAAATCATGAAGTCGTATTTTGAAATTGCGTGTTTTGGCTTTTATTGACCGGATACAGACAAATAAATGTTTTTTTTTTGTAGATACTGGTTTTTGTAGATAAAACTGATATACACTGGTTTTTGTAGATAAAACTGATATAGAAACATGTTTTTTTGCATTTCGATTTAACAATTTCACATTTTGACCTTCAGTGACCTGAACTTGACCTGAACTTGACCTGAACTTGACACTAACTTCACGTAAATGAAGTCAGGTGGTAAAATGACTACCACTATCGAATTCTACGCGTAAAAGCATCCATAAAACATGTGCTGCATGACTTTCGTAGATATTTTGTGTGTAGTGACCTGACCTTGACCTTGATCTTTTCCAACAATCTCACTTTAGCTCATGTGAGATATGTATCATACCTTTGACAGCCTATTGGGTAATCGAAGGCCATGGATGGCAAGCATTGTCCATAAACTCAAATACCTCGATTTTGACGTTTGACTTGACCGTGACCTGACATGTGACCTTAATTTGACATTGTTAAGTTTGCGTTGGGTTTATCTTATTGAGCGCTTTCGAATGCCGCCTTGCGCGTCCCGCTGCGATAATTGGTTCTGAAGATACCAGGGGGGCTCCCCCCCCCCCCCCCCGTGAGTCGTGTTACAGAATATACCCAGTGACTGCCGGGTTAAAACATTGTTACAGCAAAAATATAAGATTGGCCATTATTGTCTTATGTTGACAATTTATATTGAAAATAACTTGCATTTACATTGCCAATTTAGGTATGTGTAAATCCATTAACATAAATCACACATGTTCCTCACTGAACTTATTTGCCTTTTAACCCGCGAGTTACTGGGGGGGGGGGGGGGGGGCTATTTTTTGCCCCTCCCCTCCCGTTATTGTGTAATAACTCCTATACGAACACCGGTATCGTCACCAAACTTGCAGTACCTTCTCTCACATCAATTCTACACATGTTGGCAAAATGAAAAATATGAGGTTATGATAGGTCAATCGGGAGTGACGTCATGTTCGCCGGTTTTTGTAGCAAAATAATGGTTTGCGGAACACGCTGGCAAAGGTACGATGTTTGATATAAACTCAATTGTCTTAAATCAAATTATTGACAAAAGACCGGGCTATCCAACAGCTATCTCGGATTTGTGAGTTTTTTTTATTCAAATTTTTGAAAAATCCAAATACATAATAATACAATCCAAATACATCGAGACGTGTGCGGTGAATATGTGTACCAAATTTGAAGTCGATATCTTCAAAAATGACTGACTTATGACCTTTAAATGACTCAAATCGACCACCTCTCACAGCGTTACTATGCATACAAAACGCATTTCCGTTTTTGCTTTTTACTTCTATTTATATGGAACGAACAATGTTCCAAGGTCATTTTTCGCGTTCTAGACGAAAGACAACCCCATAAACATGTGTTACAACGCCTAATGACCATAATCTGCAGTTTGACCTCGTGACCTAGGATGACCCTGACCTGACCCAAAGTCATAAACAGCTTAGAAAGGTACTTAGAAGTGTCAGACACACGAATCATACCGATTTATCGACAGCTTATGTGTTTAATATCGCAATTTTGCGCGACAATTGCATCAATCGAGACCTTTCGACACGGTCAACATTTTGTACTTGACCTGACCTGTGACGGCATCGGTGACACCAAGGTCAACAATATTATGTTTCCCTCGATAAATTTCCCAGGGCTATCGAATGCCGTTTGAATTTTTACATTCGGTGCAGTAGTTCCGGAGATCCGAGGGGGGGGGAAATAGCCCCCCCCCCCCCCCCCCCCCCCAGTAAGTCGCGTTATGAAATATACCCCAGTAACTCGCGGGTTAAAGTTAAAAACACTCATCACTTTTTAGTTGGTACCATGGACGCAGGCTAACACCATTGGTGACTGTGGGTAGGGTGAACTGCTGTAACCTCGGACACATCATAACCGTGGACTTTTTATGCCATCAGAATGTTAACAATACAGACACACTGTGCGCCAGTAGCCTCTATACTCTGATAGCATGACAAGTCTGAGGTAAGGACATGTCTGGAGATTGGGCTTTTTACCATACCTACAGTGTTATAGGTACCAACTTACAGCAAATATTATTCCCATTCTCATAAAAGTATAATTAAATTGTGTTCACACAATTTATATTTTTCAACATAAAGGCATGTGTAGCATGTATTGATGTCTTACTTATTCTAAATTGAAATAGGTATTAACTGCACGTAGGTGGTAGGTACCTACCTAGTACCTACCACAACAATAAGAAACGTGGAATTAAATTTTAACATGTATCTAAATCGGCCTTTTACAGTTTTCAATAAACTTACACAGCTTTCTGTAGTCGTCAAAGGGGTCAATATCTCACTTTAGTATTTACCAAATCGTTACTTTTGATACAACAGGAGCTATACGATCCCAGATAAACTGCAACCACCAGCACCAACCCCAAACCCAAGGCGATATTCCCCAAACCCAAGGCGAGATATATATATATATAACCCAAACCCACGCAAGCGCACGTAATGAATAGGCGGAACGTATTTTATCTACCGTGGCCTGGGCGGAACGATCGGACTGTATTTTGTCTTAGGTGCGTCGTTCACGTAACAATTTGTTACCTCTTATTACCTTCACCGTAGTGGTGATTGTTTTTCGATATCGAAACGAAAAATAAGCAAAAACAATATAAGTCAAAATTCAACTAAAGGGGCTCCAGATGTGAATTTCATCGTATCCAACCATCACAACAATAGCTACTTATCGTAGGGAAAATAATTTTGACAGTTCAAAACAGAAGGCACACTCCCTTTAAGTCACCCACTGTACTTTCCGATCCGTAAAATGACGAAGAACAATAACAATATCAGAAGTGTTTTCCCTGACGATAACACCAATACATTTACAACGGGAGACTTCAACGCCGAAACGGCTTTTGCAATGGTTTACAAATCACAAAACCCGGTAGGATAAATTTTCGAATTTTTGAAAATTATTTTTGTATCATGTTAAGAACATACCAAGACATAAAATGACTCCGCCAGATCTGAAATCTGAATTCGGGAAATGACGACGTGGTCCACATTGTCCATTAGCAAATGCTCCCCCCCCCCCCCCTCCCCCCATGGAGCAGAACAGACACTATCTAAACCGGACAATAGGCGTCCCCAGAAGCAAATGCCGCCCCCCCCCCCCCCATACTGAGGGTCCTGGTCCAATCCAGCCAATCAAAAGTTGAGAGAAAAAAAAATGTTAAAAAGGGGCCTCACAAAATAAAGTGGCCGAAATCCGTAGGGTTTTTAATATCTAGGGATATATATATATATATATATATATATATATATATATATATATATATATATATATATTTGGGGGAGGCCTCTCCCAGGGGCCCACCATGACTGGCTTGCCCCCCCCCCCCCTTCTGAAGGTCTGGTTGCCTGGTGACTGTAGATGATCGTAAACATAAGAAACCGAAATAATTATGTTTTAGTTTGTTCCATAACTCAGAAGTATCTTCAAGATATCCTGAGATCCTTTTTTGTTCGTCGTCAGTTTTATTGAAAGGTCAATCACAGGTGGTGTTACTGGCGTTGTGTGGCGCTTGTTTACATTATGCTTTGATTTACTTGCGTTATTTCTGCCGTTTTGCCGCGCCGCGCCAGTATTGCATTTGTTTACATTCCACTGACATCCATATAATACCTAGGGTGCGATCGGCAACACGACGAATTCGCTCTCCGACGAATCCAACGAATTCGATGTCTCGTGCGTTCTGTAACAGCAAAATGATCCGCCAATTGTGTCACTGCTGCGCCGTGTCATGGTTTGTGTAGTTATAGGGCCTTGGTTTGTGTGGTTATTTTGCTTGTTTTCCGAAATCACGGTACTTTGAACTTTGGGTGTGATCGGCAACACGACGAATTCGCCGTAATCACGACGAATTCGTCGGTGATTCGTCGGACGCCGAATATTCGCTCAGTTTGTGTTCAGCAACACGATGAATCTGCAAACGAGCGAATTCGCCCGACTAATTCGGTCTGTCAGACC